>BLSH010557932.1:331855-354295 GCA_018402905.1 Glandirana rugosa | reverse complement strand
TTACACCCCCCCCCCCCCCCCCCAGACCAGCTTTTAGCGCTGTCTCATTTTGAATGACAATTGCACGGTCGTGCAGCGTTGTATCCAAACAACTTTTTTATTATTGTGTTCCCCCAAATAGAGATTACTTTTGGTGGTATTTGATCACCTCTGCGGTTATTTTTTGCACTATAAACAAAAAAAACGCGACAATTTAAAAAAAACAAAACGTTTTTCTGTTTCTGTCGCAAAATTTTATAAATAAATACATTTTCTTAATCACTGATGGGCACTTATATGCAGCACTAATAGGCGGCACTGGTAAGCAGCACTGACGGGCACTCATAGGCCGGCACTGATAGGTGGCACTGGGCACTCATAGCTGGCACTGTAAGGTGTCCATTCACTGGTGGTCTAGGGTGGCATCTGTAATTGACACTGAGTGCCAGCCGTGTTGGGCATTATGCCCCTTACCTGGTGGTCTAGTGTGGGCTCCCAGATCATCTCCCTAGTGGTCAGGATCGCCTCCCTGGAGGTCCAGTGTGGCGATCCCAGGGGGGGCTGCGCTGATAAACACTCAGCACAGACCACCCCCCCTGTCAGGAGAGCAGCCGATCGGCTCTCCACTACTTGCGTCTGCAGACGTGACTAGAGAAATAGCTGATGAACGGCTCTTCTGTTTACATCGTGATCAGCCGTGATTGGTCATGCCTGATCACGTGGTAAAGAGTTTCCGATGGAAGCCATTTACCGAGATTGGTAATACGGGGGGTCAGACAGACCCACCGCACCACAGATCGCCGCAATGCGGGTTATCCTGAGGGCGTCAATAGATGTCTAGTCAGGATAATGAAGCTGTGTGCAGCAGCCCCCCCTAATACTTACCGGAGCCTCCTCTCTGTCCATCGATGCCCACGAGTGTATCGACTGTCTGGGACACTGGGACTTAAACCAATTCCCGCCCGGCCGGACGGGAATTTGTTATAAAAAATAACAAACGTTATACTTCCCTCCTCCTGTGCAGTTGGATTTGCACAGAGCAGCCCGGCTCCTCCTCTTCTCTGCTCCTGGCCCCTCCCTCCTATTGAGTGCCCCCACAGCAAGCAGCTATCTATGGGGGCACCCAAGCTGAGCTGCAGCTCTGTGTGTCCATTCAGACAGCTCGTCCCCGCCACCTCTCTCTCCTAATTGGCTAACTGACTTTGAATGACAGCAGTGGGAGCCAATGGTGCCGCTTCTCTGTCTCAGCCAATCAGGGGGGAGAGTCCCAGACAGTCGATACACTCGTGGACATCGCTGGACAGAGATGAGGCTCCGGTAAGTATTGGGGCGGCTGCTGCACACAGAAGGTTCTTTATCTTAATGCACAGAAACCATTAAGATAAAAAAAACCTTCTGACTTGTATTGGAATTGTGGGCAGAATAGCTTGATTCTGCCTGCGATTCCAGAATCTCAAAAAAACGTGCTGATGGTGCCCCAAATGCTGTGCAATTTTGCTGCGATTGTTGTGCGACAAAACACGCAACACCAAACGCGCTTGCGTCAGTGCCAAAATCTGGGACTTTGAGCTTTAGCGCGTTTTTTGGAGTGGAGGGAGGTCCACTGAAAATAAATGATGCCGTTTCCAAAAAAATGCGTCGCTCAGACGTGAACGAGGCCTAAGAGCCAAACACCTTAGGACGGCTTCAGTCTGCGGTTTGGCCACAGCACAAGTGTAGCAATGGATTCAGCTGCAGTTCCATAGACTTTTGCTATTAGGCCGCGTGTTTTTGGCGTGTTTTCTGAAAGCGCATCAAAAGTCGCGCATGCTGCATCTTTGGTGCGCTTTCAGGAAATGCTTGAAAATCACGCAACCTATTAGAAGGCCCGTGGGACCGTGGCTGAAACTGTGGACGCTCAGGCTAAACCGCAGCGCAGCAGGGTGAAGCCGGTACCATGGAAATATCCACAAATACAAGGAGGTGGATTTACTAAAACCGGAGAGTGCAAAATCTGATGCAGCTTTGCATAGAAACCAATCGGGTTCCGGGTTTTGTTTGCAAAGCTTAACCACTTGATGCCAAATCGCATTCATGTACATGATTGGCTTCAAGTGGTTATACCGGGGTTATGGCTGCAGTAGAGTTGCATAATTAATCGCAATAAAATCGCAATCTCGATTCACCCCCGCTGCGATCTCCATCACGCATTACCAGTGCAGTTAATGGAGACAGACTTGCGAGGTGACTCAGTGCGACTTGACTGTAATAGAAGTGAATGCAAGTCGCCTGAAGTCTCCTCAGGAACCTTTTTCTAAGTCGGAGCGACTTGAGTCTCTCCTATCTGGGCAGCCTGCCAAGTCTGAGATCATTGCTGCTAAAAGAAGCAAACAAGATACAAAGTTTCTACTTATCAAAGGAATGAACTCCGTGGTGTAAAGAAGTTTGATTTAACCATTTAACCACTTCCTTACTGGGCACTTAAACCCCCCCCCGCCCGGACCAATTTTCAGTTTTCAGCGCTGTCGCTCTTTGAATGACAATTGCGCGGTCGTGCGACGTTGTACCCAAACAAAATTGACGTCCTTTTTTTCCCACAAATCTTTCTTTTGGTGGTATTTGTTTTTTTGCGCTATAAACAAAAAAAGAGCGACGATTTTGAAAGAACAACAATTTTTTTTACTTTTTGCTATAATACATATCCAAAAAAAGCAAATTTATTCAATCGCAATGAGCGTATTTTGATTGGCCTGTGCAAAAGTTATAGCGCCTACAAACTATGGACATTGGTTTATGGCTTTATTATTATTTTTTTTTTTTTAACTAGTAATGGCGATCTGCGATTTTTATCGGGACTGCGATATTGCTTCGGACATGTCGGACATTTTTTACACTTTTTTTTGGACCAATGACCTTTATCAGATCTAAAAATAGCCACTGATTACTGTATAAATGTAATTGGCAGTGAAGGGGTTAAATGTGTTCCCTCATTGTGTTCTAACTGTATGGGGGCTGGGCTGACAGGGACGTAACAGAACTAACTGATCCGGATCACAGGGATCAGTAGATCTTTCATGCCCCCCCTCACAGAGCGGGAAACCGGCGTGTTTACATTGGCGGTTCCCCGTTCCGGCTCTCTGTGAAGGGATCGCGGGTCTTCGGGGGCAACGCTCATACAGCGTGCGGCGGCACCGGCGGCTGCGAGCTGGGAGCGAGGAAAGGGGAGGACATCAATTGACGGCCTCCCAGCAATTCAGATCCGTGCTGTAGCCATCAATCTATAGGTAAAAGTCATGCATGGGAGTTTACTCCCACTTTAAAGTGGTAGTAAACCCTCCTATCATTTTCAGCCCAGGAAGCTGCCATCTTGGCCTCTGTTTAATCTGCAATTGCCCTGATGCTGCCCATGTGATCAGCTATGACACCAGCCATTGGATGGTTTGACAGTTTGGTTTAGAGCACGACCAATGGGAGTGTTACATTTCCGGCACGTGAACTGGATTTTAAACTGTTAAATGGATGGGATTACCCCCCGCTTTAAGTATCATAGTTTGTCACCGCTCCACGAGCGTGTGCAATTTTGACATGTTAGGTATCTATTTATTCGGTCCAACACCATCTTTTATATTTTACCAAAAAAAAAAAAAAGGGATATATATTGTATTTTTGCATTAAAATTTATCTAAGTGTATTTTTTTCCAAGAAAGTTGCATTCGAAAAAACGCTGCACAAATAAGGTGTGACAAAAAATTGCAACAACCACCATTTTATTCTCTAGGATCTCTGCTAATATATATATGTATATGTTTGGGGGTTCTAAGTAATTTTCTAGCAAAAAAAAAAAAAAATGCCTGGTCTTCAAGTGGTTAATTGAAGAAGCTGAAGTTAGAAGCTGATTGGTTACCATTAACAGCTGCACCACAAGATTCTGAGTGCTCCAGTTTTAGTAAATCTACCCCCCCCTAGTATCCATGTTTATTAAAGCAGCTGTCTACCCCAGTGTTCCCCAACCCTGTCCTCAAGGCACACCAACAGGTCATGTTTTCAGGATTTCCATTAATTTGCACAGGTGATTTGATCAATTTCACTGCCTTAGTAATTACCACAGCTGATTCATCTGAGGGAAATCCTGAAAACATGACCTGTTGGTGGGCCTTGAGGACTGGGTTGGGGAACACTGGTCTACCCTGTTTAAAAAAAAAAAAAAAACCCTGCAAGACAATAGCATAATGAGCTAGTATGCACCGCAACGCATACTAGCTCATTATGAAATACTCACCTTGAAACGAAGATCCAACCGAGCTGCTCGGTCCCCTCTGAGGGAGCGGACATCTTCCCTCGGATCTTGCTTCCGGGTACGCGACTCAACGCTGTATCTTGGCCTAGGCCAACAAGGCCCAGGCCTAGGGCGGCACTTTGCAGGGGGGCAGCACAAAAAGAGTCCCCGCCGGCTTGCAATTGTAGTGCTGCCAGTATGATAATACAGGCAGGGCCGCCATCAGAGGGGGACAGCCCATATATATGTGGGGGTCCGGGCATCCTGAAGGGCCAAGGCGGCAGGCCCCAACCAATGAGTGCACACGGGAGACCGTCATTCCGGCAAGGTCCGGCACTATGCGCCGGGCCTTTGCCAGGACATCACAGCGCATGCGCCGGAACATACACAGCGTATGCGCAGTGACGCCGCAGCTGCTTGGAGGGGGAATATCTCCTAAAGCGTATAGGTTTAGGAAATATTCATTTTACCTACAGGTAAGCCTTATTATTGGCCTTATTATTGGCTCACCTGTAGGTAAAAATGCCCCCAAAGGGTAGACAACCGTTTTAACAATTTAACATAAGTTAATTACACACCGGTCCAGGGTTTGCCGGGGGGCCCCCCATGCTGCCCACTCACCGCGAGGTTTGTATTCGCACCCGACGTATCCCTGGTAGCCCAGCTCCTCCAGAAGGTCAAACAGATAGGGGAAATTCAGCTCTCCGGGACTGTCCGGCTCGTGGCGGTGAGGGACCTGGGCGATCTGCACGTGACCTGCACACAGACAAGGATACAAAGCGTTAGTGGCGCCCCCCCTTTTCCCGGGGAGCTCAGCTTAATAGACACGGCGACGCTAAGACAAACCTCAATCAATGGGAAAGTAACCAGCGGAGGACGTAAATCAGAAAAATTCCTAATTTGCCGTTCGTCTCTAGCAAATAAGCGCAGAATGACACCGGCCTTCTATCTAACTACAACTTTTTACCGCCATTATCTCGCCGGAACGTATAATTACAACAGCGTGATTTCTGCCAGACGGGTTCGGACGCCGCTGGCAGCTGCACAAAGGGAAGTGTCTGTTTTGCCGATGGAGATGTAAGTCGTAGTGGCGGGCTAATCGCAGCCATCTCCAGGACGAGGGGGGGATTCCGAGTACTCGGTGAAGGACGGCACTTGTGTGCCAAGAGCTCCGGTCTTCTAGAAACAATCGGTGAGTATTAAACAACAGGTACTCCTAATACTGCGGGTACAAATCAAAGGCACCGACAATGGCGCACTTCACAACGCGCCACTTAATGACGGATCCACTTCAAAAGATAAGTGCCCCTTTGTGTGAGAAATACAAATTATCAAGGTTGCTATTTGTACCGAGCGGATTTAGTTACAGCAACCATGAATCGATCAGTCTGTATAGTGCACTGGTGTCCAACTTGTGGCCCCAGGCCACAAGTGACCTTGAATTGCGACCCGAGTGCCACCGGTGACTTTAAATTGCGACCCGAGGGCCACATGAGATCATGAATTGCGACCCGAGGGCCACATGAGATCATGAATTGCGACCCAAGGGCCACATGAGACCATGAATTGCAAACCGAGGGCCACATGAGACCTTGAATTGCGACCCGTGGGAGACAGGTGACCTTGAATTGTGACCCGAGGGCCACAGGTGACCTTGAATTGCGACCCGAGGGCCACAGGTGACCTTGAATTGCGACCCGAAGGCCACAGGTGACCTTGAATTGTGACCCGAGGGCCACAGGTGACCTTGAATTGCGACCCGAGGGCCACATGAGACCTTGAATTGCGACCCAAGGGCCACAGATGACCTTGAATTGCGACCTGAGGGCCAAATGAGACCTTGAATTGCGACCTAAGGGCCACACGAGACTTTGAATTGCGACCCGAGGGCCATGAGACCTTGAATTGCGACCCAAGGGCCACAGGTGACCTTGAATTGCAACCCAAGGGCCACAGGTGACCTTGAATTGCGACCTGAGGGCCACACGAGACTTTGAATTGCGACCTGAGGGCAACAGGTGACCTTAAATTGTGACCCGAGGGCCACATGAGACCTTGGGGTGCAGCCCTTGGGTCTCATCAGTCGATGGTAGGAGCATTGGTTTGTAACCAGTTGCTGAGACCTTGAACTGCGACCCGAGGGCCACAGGTGACCTTGAATTGCAACCCGAGGGCCACAGGTGACCTTAAATTGCGACCTGAGGGCCACATGAGACCTTGGTGTGCAGCCCTTGGGTCTCATCCGTCAATGGTCGGAGCGTTGGTTTGCAACCAGTTGCCGAGACCTTGAATTGCGACCCGAGGGCCACAGGTGACCTTGAATTGCGACCCGAGGGCCACATGAGACCTTGAATTGCGACCCGAGGGCCACAGATGACCTTCAATTGCAACCCGAGGGCCACAGGTGACCTTGAATTGCGACCCCAGAGCCACAGATGACCTTGAATTGTGACCCGAGGGCCACAGATGACCTTGAATTGCGACCTGAGGGCCACAGGTGACCTTGAATTGCGACTCGAGGGCCACAGGTGACCTTGAATTGGGGCCCGAGGGCCACAGGTGACCTTGAATTGTGACCCGTGATCAGTGGGAGGAATAGTGCCCCATCACTGGTGTCTTTGGGAGTAATAGTGCCCCATCATTGGTATCAGTGGGAGGAATAGTGCCCCATCATTGGTGTCAGTGGGAGGAATAGTGCCCCATCATTGGGAGGAATAATGCCCCATCATTGGTGTCAGTGGGAAGAATAGCGCCCCATCATTGGTGTCAGTGGGAGGAATAGTGCCCCATCATTGGTGTCAGTGGGAGGAATAGTGCCCCATCATTGGGAGGAATAATGCCCCATCATTGGTATCAGTGGGAGGAATAGTGCCCCATCATTGGTATCAGTGGGAGGAATAGTGCCCCATCATTGGTATCAGTGGGAGGAATAGTGCCCCATCATTGGTATCACTGGGAGGAATAGTGCCCCATCATTGGTGTCAGTGGGAAGAATAGCGCCCCATCATTGGTGTCAGTGGGAGGAATAGTGTCCCATCATTGGTGTCAGTGGGAGGAATAGTGTCCCATCATTGGTGTCAGTGGGAGGAATAGTGCCCCATCATTGGGAGACACGGGTCGGATAAAAGCTAGCAAATGGCTTCTTTGGTTAGGTATGCAGAGCTCTGTATCTCCCCTCGCTGATCAGCAGTGTTTAGGTAGGACAAAAAAAAAAATTGCTTCTATTATTTCTTGGCCTTACTACAAAGAACGAATTGCGCACACATATGGGGCAGTAGCGTTTTGAAGGTTTTTTTGGTAGTGAGTCATGGTAATGGCATAAAAATATACAGCTAAAATTTAAAAAAAAATAGTTTTTTTTTTTTTTTTTTACAATTTTAGGCCAGTTTTCCATTCACCACCAAATGAAAGTCCCACCTGTCCTGGTAAAGCGGTATAAATCCAGCAAGTAGTGGGGATGATCTGTTCAGTTTTACTAACACAGGGCCAAGTGGCAACATTGGGTTTGGGTGTTCTGACTTTGGTTAGGAAGGGGTTAAGGTTAAATTAAAAAAAGGGGGTAAACAATGTGATGCGTTGTAAGAACACAGAGCCCCACCCAACACAACGCCGCATAACATGCGCCGCCGGCCCCGCGGGTGTGACCCCGGGACAGGGAGAGGAACAAAGGCTTCACTTGCTGACTTTTTTTTTTTAACCTTTTTTTTAAGCGTTCTTTTATTTTTTTATGATTTGACAATGAAAACCAAGGATGTAAAGCATTCCAGAGGAAGCGCAGAGCACTGAGGGGTGAATAGGAGGAATCTGTGTGGGAAGCACATGGATAGATCTCTTTATAAATCATCAACTGAGGAGCAAAGACATCCCAGTGTATAGAAAGGAGCAGAGGTCAGAGGTCAGCGTAGGGGGAGCTCCTAATGGGGAACAATCTCCTCCATCAATACACAGTGTTCTCCTATTATGGAAATACAAAGACTCTTGGATGAGCATCTTAAAGAGCACAACATACAGGGATATGGGAAATAATGATAGACACTGACACACATACATCTACATGGGCTGAACTGGATAGACTATTTCCTTTATTCAACCTTACCTACCCAATACCTATATGTAACAGAGATCCCAGCAGCACAACCAACATACATTCTATATACAGGGCAAGAGGAAACCTCACACCCCCCCATGGCACAGACCCGAGTGCTCACAAAAGTAAGTACACCCCTCACATTTCTTCTATCTTTTCATGTGACAGCACTGAAGAAATGACACTTTGCTACAATGTAAAGTAGTGAGTGTACAGCTTGTATAACAGTGTAAATTTGCTGTCCCCTCAAAATAACTCAACACACAGCCATTAATGTCTAAACCACTGGCAACAAAAGTGAGTACACCTCTAAGTGAAAATGTCCAAATTGGGCCCAAAGTGTCAATATTTTGTGTGGCCACCATTATTTCCCAGCACTGCCTTAACCCTCTTGGGCATGGAGTTCACCAGAGGTTCACAGGTGGCCACTGGAGTCCTCTTCCCCTCCTCCATGACGACATCACAGAGCTGGTGGATGTTAGAGACCTTGCGCTCCTCCACCTTCCATTTGAGGAGCCCCACAGATGCTCAATAGGGTTTAGGTCTGGAGAAATGCTTGGCCAGTCCATCACCTTAACTCTCAGCTTCTTTGCCAAGGCAGTGGTCATCTTGGAGGTGTGTTTGGGGTCGTTATGTTGGAATACTGCCCTGCGGCCCAGTCTCTGAAGGGAGGGGGTCATGCTCTGCTTCAGTATGTCACAGTACATGATGGCATTCTTGGTTCCCTCAATGAACTGTAGCTCCCCAGTGCTGGCAGCACTCATGCAGCCCCAGACCATGACACTCCCACCACCATGCTTGTCTGTAGGCAAGACACACTTGTCTTTGTGCTCCTCACCTGGTTGCCGTCACACATGCTTGGGACCATCTGAACCAAATACGTTTATCTTGGTCTCATCAGACCACAGGACATGGTTCCAGTAATCCATGTCCTTAGTCTGCTTGTCTTCAGCAAACTGTTTGTGGGCTTTCTTGTGCATCATCTTTAGAAGAGGCTTCCTTCTGGGACGACAGCCATGCAGACCAATTTGATGCAGTGTGCGGCGTATGGTCTGAGCACAGCTGGCTTCCTTTCTGAAAATACTAAGTTGTCTGGCTGCATTTGGTGTTTTCTTAGCCGCTGACCAAAGTTACAGCAGATAGAGGATGGCACTTGCAAATGACCGATCCAATGTTTAGTCATGGAGTCCCAGCAGAGATCACAGATCAGGGCATAGGTGTGTGCACAGGGTGTGCCGGATGTGCCTGGGCACACCCTAATCACCCTGCGAGATGCAGATTGCCCCCTGCTGAATGCCCCTACCCCCACGTGGCAGCTGAGGCTACAGAAAATTAACTGGGGAATCTCTGTCCTCAGCCCTTTCTCTGCTATTTCACCAAAGCCCCTTTATGGATCGCCTAACAAATTGTAAAAAAAAAAAATATATTATAAAAAAATAAATAAAATAAAATTGTAAACAATAATAACAAAATAAAATAATAAAAACAAAAAACTACTGACACCAATCTCATCCCTACTGATACCATCCACTGCGCATGTGTGTGAGCTTTGGGTGCACACCCTAATGCGATAGGCTGCGCACACCTATAGCCTCGTACACACGGGACGACGATTGTATACAACAGGTCGTACTAACGACCGTTGTATGCGAAATCGATCATTCGTATGCACGATTAGAACAGCTGACATACGACGGTTGTACAAGGGGAGTTGTATGAGCAAACTAGAAAACTTGGTCGTACCAACAAGCTCTCATACGACCGTTGTATCGTGTGTACAGAGCAGTTGGTACAACAAAGTTGTATTGTGCAAAACACGCATGCCCAGAAGTCAGGAACAGCCGGATGCTAATTACATGCAGCTGAACGTTCTTTCTGTGGTCGTACGATCGTGTAGTGCAGTCAGTATGCAAGTTACATTATCCAACATACGATTTGAGACGATCGTCGTCCCGGGTGTACGAGGCTTTAGGTTCGGGGTCTGCGCAATGAAATCTGAAACAACTTCCAACTCACCTCGGGGATCAGAAAGCTCTTCATCAGGGCTGCCAGTGGGGAGGAAACATCCAATGATTTTCATCTCCTTTGCCAGGAGGCCGGATTTTAAGCTGGTACTACCGCACCCAACAATACCTCTGCATGCCGTCATGTCCTCTCCACCCTCCACTTCTCCATTTCTCCCCCCAGAATGGAGACATCGGGGTTTATTCTGGAAGGATCACAGTCTGGGGAAACACAGAATGCCAGAACCTCGGAGACTCACCGATCAACGGGAAATATTTCCGGATGTTTTCCGTCAGATTTCCATCCATGATCTGCCAGTGGAAGATGTCCTGCCACAGACACAGAGAAGATGTCAAATAAATAGAACGCAGATTTTTTTAAACATACAGTATCTCACAAAAGTAAGTACACCCCTCACATTTCTTCTATCTTTTCATGTGACAGCACTGAAGAGCTGACACTTTGCTACAATGTAAAGTAGTGAGTGTACAGCTTGTATAACAGTGTAAATTTGCTGTCACCTCAAAATAACTCAACACACAGCCATTAATGTCTAAACCGCTGGCAACAAAAGTGAGTACACCCCTAAGTGAAAATGTCCAAATTGGGCCCAAAGTGTCAATATTTTGTGTGGCCACCATTATTTCCCAGCACTGCCTTAACCCTCTTGGGCATGGAGTTCACCAGAGCTTCACAGGTTGCCACTGCAGTCCTCTTCCCCTCCTCCATGGTGACATCACAGAGCTGGTGGATGTTAGAGACCTTGCACTCCTCCACCTTCCATTTGAGGATGCCCCACAGATGCTCAATAGGGTTTAGGTCTGGAGAAATGCTTGGCCAGTCCATCACCTTTATCCTCAGCTTCTTTAGCAAGGCAGTGGTCGTCTTGGAGGCGTGTTTGGGGTCGTTATCATGTTGGAATACTGCCCTGTGGCCCTGTCTCTGAAGGGAGGGGATCATGCTCTGCTTCAGTATGTCACAGTACATGTTGGCATTCATGGTTCCCTCAATGAACTGTAGCTTCCCAGTGCTGGCAGCACTCATGCAGCCCCAGACCATGACACTCCCACCACCATGCTTGACTGTAGGCAAGACACACTTGTCTTTGTACTCCTCACCTGGCTGCCGCCACACACGCTTGGCACCATCTGAACCAAATAAGTTTATCTTGGTCTCATCAGACCACAGGACATGGTTCCAGTAATCCATGACCTTATCTGCTTGTCTTCAGCAAACTGTTTGTGGGCTTTCTTCTGCATCATCTTTAAAAGAGATTTCCTTCTGGGACGACAGCCATGCAGACCAATTTGATGCAGTGTGCGGCGTATGGTCTGAGCACTGACAGGCTGACCCCCCCACCCCTTCAACCTCTGCAGCAATGCTGGCAGCACTCATACGTCTATTTCCCAAAGACAACCTCTGGATATGACGCTGAGCACTGCACTCAACTTCTTTGGTCGACCATGGCGAGGCGCTGTTCTGAGTGGAACCTGTCCTGTTAAACCGCTGTATGGTCTTGGCCACCGTGCTGCAGCTCAGTTTCAGGGTCTTGGCAATCTTCTTATAGCCTAGGCCATCTTTATGTAGAGCAACAATTCTTTTTTTTACAGATCCTCAGAGAGTTCTTTGCCATGAGGAGCCATGTGGAACTTCCAGTGACCAGTATGAGAGAGTGAGAGCGATAACACCAAATTTAACACACCTGCTCCCCATTCACACCTGAGCCCTTGTAACACTAACGAGTCACATGATACCGGGGAGGGAAAATTGCTAATTGGGCCCAATTTGGACATTTTCACTTAGGGGTGTACTCACTTTTGCTGCCAGCGGTTTAGACATTAATGGCTGTGTGTTGAGTTATTTTGAGGGGACAGCACATTTACACTGTTATACAAGCTGTACACTCACTACTTTACATTGTAGCAAAGTGTCATTTCTTCAGTGTTGTCACATGAAAAGATAGAATAAATGTGAGGGGTGTACTTACTTTTGTGAGATACTGTATCTACACAGAGAAGATGTCAGCCACCCCCCCACCAAATACTGACAGTGTGATGTCACACCCCACCTCCTTATTACATATCAGTGATGTCAGATATCCAGTGCCCCCCCCCCCCATACATAATGTATTACTCACCATCTGCATCTTTAGATTTTCTCTCCCCACTTTCTGTAAGATTGCAGCCGCTGAAATCAAATCAATATATATTGCATATCAATAATGATCAATAACAATCAATAGGGAATAAAGCCGTCCCTCCCCCAACCCGCTCACCTTGCTGTGGCGTATTCAGGAAGTACCGCGGCTCAGAGATACGAGAGTTTATGGGCTCAATCAGTCCAACGATACCGACCTGCCAATAGAGAGCCAGGATGAGAGCTGAGTCTACCAATCATGGCCCTCACTGGGTACTGAAGGAGGTACACACGCTATATTACCAAAAGTATTGGGACGCCTGCCTTTACACGCACATGAACTTTAATGGCATCCCAGTCTTAGTCCGCAGGGTTCAATATTGGGTTGGCCCCCCCTTTACAGCTATAACAGCTTCAACTCTTCCTGGAAGGCTGTCCACAAGGTTTAGGAGTGTCTATGGGAATGTTTGACCGTTCTTCCAGAAGAGCATTTGTAGGTCAGGCACTGATGTTGGATGAAAAGGCCTGGCTCGCAGTCTCCGCCCTAATTTATCCCAAAGGTGTTCTATTGGGTTGAGGTCAGGACTCTGTGCAGGCCCGTCAAGTTCCTCCACCCTAAACTCGCTCATCCATGTCCTTATGGACCTTGCTTTGTGCACTGATCCAAATAATTTGGTGGAGGGGGATTATGGTGTTGTATTGTTTTTCAGGGGTTGGGCTTGGCCCCTTAGTTCCAGTGAAGGGAACTCTTAAGGCGTCAGCACACCAAGATATTTTGGACAATTTCATGCTCCCAACTTTGTGGGAAGAGTTTGGGGATAGCCCCTTCCTGCTCCAACATGACTGCCCACCACTGCACAAAGCAAGGTCCATAAAGACATGGATGAGTGAGTTTGGGGTGGAGGAACTTCCCAAAGGTGTTCTATCGGGTTGAGGCCAGAACTCTGTGCAGGCCAGTCAAGTTCCTCCTGCGGACGCCTTAAGAGTTCCTTTCACTGGAACTAAGGGGCCAAGCCCAACCCCTGAAAAACAACCCCACAGCATAATCCCCCCTCCACCAAATGATTTGGACCAGTGCACAAAGCAAGGATGAGACATGGATGAGCGAGTTTGTGTGGAGGAACTTGGCTGGTCTGCACAGAGTCCTGACCTCAACCCCATAGAACACCTTTGGGATGAATTAGAGGGGAGATGGCGAGCCAGGCCTTCTCATCCAACATCAGTGCCTGACCTCACAAATGCTCTTCTGGAAGAATGGTCAAACATTCCCATAGACACTCCTAAACCTTGTGGACAGCCTTCCCAGAAGAGTTGAAGCTGTTATAGCTGCAAAGGGTGGGCCAACTCAATATTGAACCCTGCGGACTAAGCCTGGGATGCCATTAAAGTTCATGCGCGTGTAAAGGCAGGCGTCCCAATACTTTAGACAATATAGTGTACATTAGCTGCAGTGCTCTTCTCCATCCTCTGGTGTTCCTCTTATAATCAGCCCCAGTAAGAACGGAACGCGGCCTTTTTATAACTCCTCCCACTCACGGTCATTATCCGGTGTCACCTGACCTTTATATTTCCTGTCCCAAGACAACGTCCCCCTCCCTGAATGTTGAGGAACTACAAGTCTCAGCATGGCTCACTGGCCGGAACCCGCTGGAGGACTTGCAGTCCAGGGACAGATCCAGTAATGCTGATGTAAGCAGCACTGGGTGTCCTCTGCGATTGCTGGTTACTGATTGGTCAGGACCTGTCCTGCAAACGTCCAGACTCTGAAGACACCATGATAGAGAGAAGACGACGCCCAGCGACCACCCCAAAGGAGGAGCTCCGACCGGCGTCACCTGCCAGCTCCACACATGACCCATACAGGGGGGGGGGTCACATGACCGCGCTCTGATAAACTTTAACAATGTTACCCATTAAAAGGACGCTCAGCCCCCAGACCCGTCCCCGGAATGAACTCTGATCTCCGGGGTCACCGTCCCACCTTTGCCAAACACAACAATAAAGCGCAAATAAGAAAAAAAGAAAGCCTTTCTCCACTCACCGGCCACTTTATTAGGTACACCTGTTCAACTGCTCGGTAACACAAATTGCTAATCAGCCAATCACATTGCAGCACCTCAATGCATTTAGGCATCTAGATGTGGTGAGAACGACTTGCTGATGTTCAATCCGTGCATCAGAATGGGGAAGAAAGGGGATTTAAGTGACTTTGAATGTGGCGTGGGTGTTGAGCGGCAAGATTTAGGGAAAAAATGAGAATCAAGATTTTTTTGCTTAGAATAAAGATCGCGATTCTCGCGGCGTAACATCAGCTTTCACATTATACAAACAAATTGGGCCAACTTTACTACTTAGTTTTTTCATCCATGGACGTGTATTGTTTCCCAAAAAATTGCGATTGAAAGACCGCTGTGCAAACATCGAGTGACATAAAATATTGCAACGACCGCCATTTTTTTCTCTAGGGTCTCTGCTAAAAAAATATATAGAATGTTTGGGGTTCTAAGTTATTTTCTAGCAAAAAATTTGAATTTTTACTTGTAAGCAACAAATGCCAGAAAAGGTTTAGGCTCCATTACACGGAGCCAAACCTCCCCCGAACGTTTTATCTTGACAGCTAGAAACCGACGTCTAAAACGGCCATTTTGCCACGCTTTGCATGCCAAGTTTAGCCGTATTTTGCCGCGTTCGCGTCTAGGAGCGTTTTTGAAAAAAACGCCTGTAAACGAAGCGCCCCTAGACGCGAGTTACCGCCTTAAAGCGCGTTTACAAGCTGTTTGGCGTTTCAAATGCCTCTGAACCCATTTTTTTGCGTTCCAAAAAAAGCCTTTAAACTCAACTGCCTGGAAGCGACCTCAAAGCGGAGTTTCACCTAGAATTTTTTTTTTTTTTACATCATTAAAGTCCTTTCCCTTTATAGACTTCCCTTTCCTTACCTAGGAAAAAACATTTTTTTACTCACCCTAAGTCGCTTGTTGCTAGGTGGTCTCTGTAATCTGCCCCTATTTGGTCCTAGGCTCTTCTCCTCACTTCCTGCTTCACCTGGCCTCCTGGGAGATGTGACTCATCAGTACCCAGGAGTCAGTGGGCCTTCCTGAACTGTAAAATTGTGTTATTTCCATACAGGAAATTACACGATTTAAGGCAGACCGAGATCGAGGAGTGCATGATGGTTACCCCACCATGCACTTCTTTCAGGAAGAGATGCCAGGAGACCCAGGATGGGCTTAGGTTACATCTATTTAGTATTAAAAGAGTGGATGCCAAAAAAAAATAAAAAATTTCTGGGTGGAACTCCACTTTAAACGACCCTGTGTACATGGACCGATAACGACCCTGCGTGCATGGACTGATAACGACCCTGCGTGCATGGACCGATAACGACCCTGCGTACATGGACCGATAACGACCCTGCGTGCATGGACCTATAATGACCCTGCGTGCATGGACCGATACCGACCCTGCGTGCATGGACCGATAACGACCCTGCGTGCATGGACCGATAACGACCCTGCGTGCATGGACCGATAACGACCCTGCGTGCATGAACCGATAACGACCCTGCGTGCATGGACCTATAATGACCCTGTGTGCATGGACCGATAACGACCCTGTGTGCATGGACCTATAACGACCCTGCGTGCATGGACCGATAACGACCCTGCGTGCATGGACCGATAACGACCCTGTGTACATGGACCGATATGATAACATAAAGTAGAGCTCAGGGGCAGCTGAAAAAAATGCCCAAATGCCTCTAAACGTGCGTTTACCAGCAGCAGTGTAAATGAGGCCTTAGGCCTCATACACACGGGCGTATATAAAAAAATAAACAAAACGTCGGGCCCGACGTCAAGGAAAAAAAGGCGGCGTTTTTCGGCGTTATGTATTGACGTTTTTCGGCGTTAGTGAGCGTCGGCGTCAATAGGCGTTTTTTAAAACAAAATCATCCCTCTGCTATTTTTCAACCTAAAAACGTCGGCGTCAAAAAACGCCGGAAAAGGCCGGTATAATAATAGGTGGCATATGGTGGCATATGTTGGCGTTTCTTGGCATATTGTGGCGTCGGCGTCAAAAAACGTCAAAATGTTACAGCCTCAGAACGCGATGGCTGTGGGTTCTACTTTCAGCTCACTAACGCCGACGCCACCTACAGCTCAGAAACGCCGACGTTTTTATGGGGCCATTGACTAACATGGAGAGCTGCAAAAAACGCCAGAAAACGCCGGTGTCAAAAAACGTCCGTGTGTATGAGGCCTTAGTCTATAAGTATTTAAACTGACCTCATTGTAAGCTCCTTGAGGGTAGGGAGTGATGTGAATGTACAATGATTATGTAAAGTGCTGCGTAAACTGACGGCGCTATATAAGTACCTGAAATAAATAAATCTACAGACCGGAGTTCATTCCTTTGATCGAAAAGAACTAAATGATACAATGTTTATAGTTATCTCCCAGCGCTGACAATGTTGGTAAACATTTGCCAAGGCTTTTTTTTTTTTTTCTTCCTATAATAAAGTTTTATTAGGTTTTAATAATGTTACAAACAAACTCTTGGGTTGGTATATTCCAGGGATTTGCAATTAGCGGACCTCCAGCTGTTGCAAAACTACAAGTCCCATCATGCCTCTGGGTGTCATGCTTGTGGCTGTCAGAGTCTTGCTATGGCCTCATGGGACTTGTAGTTCTGCTACAGCTGGAGGTCCGCTAATTGCATATCCCTGGTAAATTCGGATGCACATCTTCGGCATTCAATAACTGTGTTTCTATATCACAAGGCTTTTTTTTTTTTTTTTTGACAGCTGTGAGTGAGCAGAGAACGGCTCTGCACCGTTTACATAGAATCGTGGAAATGCCAGAATAAGATTGTGGGGGGGAGTTGAATAAAGATTTTTTAACGATTAATCGCGCAGTTCTCAGTGTTGATCTGCTGGGACTTTCACACACAACCATCTCTCGGGGTTCAGAGAATGAAAATAAAGGGATAGAATAGAATAAATATAGAATAGAATGAAATAGAAGAGAATTTAACCATCTTATGAGGTTCAAGTTTCAAACGGAATAAATTCAAATTTGAATGCCGTAAAAAATAATAGAATTTAGAGAACGGAATAGAAAGAATATAACCATTTCCAAAAATCCGAATAGAATAAAAAAGAATAGGTTAGAAAATTAAAGAATAGAATAGAAGAGAGAGAGTATAACCATCTTCCGAAATTCAAATTTCGAATAGAATAAATCTGAATTGGAATAGAATAGACAATAGAAAAGAATAGAATAGAAAGAATATAACAATATAACTGTTTTCCGAACATCGAATAGAATCAATTCAAATGTAATAGAAAAAAATAGAAAAGTATAGAACAGGAAATAAAAGAATAGAATAGAAAAAACAAAGGAATAGAATGGAATAGAAAAACCAACAGAATAGAATGGAATAGTAAGAATATAACCATTTCCAAAAATCCAAATAGAATAAACTCAAATTCGAATAGAATAGATTAGAGATTCAAAGAATAGAATAGAAGAGAGAGAATATAAACATCTTCCAAAAGTCAAATTTCGAATAGAATAAATCTGAATTGGAATAGAATAGACAATAGAAAAGGATAGAATAGAAAGAATATAACAATATAACTATTTTCCGAACATCGAATAGAATCAATTCAAATGTAATAGAAAAGAATAGAATAGAACAGAAAATAAAAGAATAGAATAGAAAAAAACAAAGGGATAGAATGGAATAGAAAAAAAAAAAACAACAGCATAGAATGGAATACAAAGGATATAACCATCTTCCAAAATTTGAATTTCAAATAGAATACATTTCGATTTTTCGAATGGAATTCAAATCGATTTAAATTTGAATAAACAAAACAAATTATGAAAATCAATTAAACAAATTTATGTAAATAATGCATCAAAACTAAACAATTTTTTTCATTCTGCACGTCTAACGCACAACATATCGAACCTTGAAGCAGATGGGCTACAGCAGCAGAAGACCACACCGTGTGCCACTCCTGTCAGCTAAGAACGGGAAACTGAGGCTACAATTGGCACATCGTGATGCCATCATTGTCACTATGGACATAAATCTCTGAGGAACGTTTCCAACACCTTGCTGTATCCATGCCATGAAGAATGAAGGCAAAAGGGGGTCCAACCCGCTACTAGCAAGGTGTACCTAATAAAGTGGCCGGGGGGGTGTAGATCTCTCACACTCCCTAGGATTGTCCTCGGGACGGATCCTCACACACACTCACCTGATCTAACACATCGGCCGCGTATCTGAGATTCTCAACAAACGTTTCTTCCATTTCCTTCTCCACCAACCCGCGATCCCGGCCCCCCGGGACCCGTCCTGCCATGATGTGAATCCTGTAAGAGGAAAAGGAGATGTGAGACCCCCACCTATAATCCAAAGACAAAACGTATTAACCTTGGTTGGAGGAGGGGAGGGTTGGATCCCCTTTCAGGACCGTCTCACCTACAAATCTATCATTATATTTCCTCTTATCGTTTGATCCAACGCGTTTCGGAACTTTCACATCCCCCCTTCATCAGGACTGGAATACTTGTTAGAGGAAGGAAGGGACCTCCTATAATTAGAAGTAACTTATTGGAAACAAAGTTTCATTAGAAGAGGAAGAAATGGAAGCTGCAAGACCTGCCGCTGAAACCAGCCAATAGGAACATTCCTCTCTTTTTATGCAACATTGTTTCCAACAAGAAATAAAGTCTCTATTATAGTACAGCCGCCTGCAGATCGCACCACCCAGCAAATCTTTATGCAGCCAGGGCTGGCTTCCTACAACAGCGTTGGCCACGCCCACTGACGCGTTTCACCCCCCAACTGGGCTCTACGGATAACCACAATCTGAGCGAAAGTGGGCGTGGCCAGCAGGGGGGACTGTTCTAGGGCGCCTGCTCTGGTCGAACAAAGAATTACAGAATGACATCAGTGTGCGGCTCCGTTTTATCTCTACAGCGTTTCACTGAGCGAGGACGCGCTCTTTTTCGGACCGCGTCGGCATCAGGGCTTTGAGCAGCGCCGATCTTTTGAAGCTTCCAAAAGAAAGAAACCAATAGGACTTTATCTCTGCGTATTAACCGCTTAAGGACCGCGCCTCTTTTTGACACTTGTTTACACGCTAAAATCTTTTTTTTTTTTTTGCTTGAAAATTACTGAGAGACCCCAAATATTTTATATATTTTTTCAGACCACCAGAGAATAAAATGGCGGTCGTTGCAATACTTTATGTTCCACCGTATTTGCGCGGCGGTCTTACAAGTGCGATTTTAAAAAAAAAAAAAAAACACTTTTTTGAATTAAAAAATAAAACAACATTAAAGTTATCCCGACTGTTTTCTGTATTGTGAAAGATAAGTAAACAGATACCCAACATGCCACGCTTACAAATTGCGCCCGCTCGTGGAATGGCGACAAACTTTGGCACTTAAAACTCTCCATTGGCGACGTTTAAAAATGTCCACAGGTTAGCAGTTTAGAGTTACAGAGGAGGTCTAGTGCTAAAATTATTGCTCTCGCTCTAACGGTCGCGGCGATACCTCACACTTGTGGTTTGATCACTGTTTTCATATGCGGGCACGATTACGTATGCGTCCGCTTCTGCGCGCGAGCTCGGCGGCACGGGGTGCTTTAAAATTTTTTTTTCTTATTTATTTTACTTTTTATTTTTACAATGTCCATTAAAAAAAAAAGGGGGGTCACTTTTATTCCAATTACAAGGAATATAAACACCCCTTGTAATAGAAACAAAGCATGACAGGTCCTCTTTAATGTCAGATCTGGGGGTCAAAAAGACATTACACTAAAATGCGATAAAAATAAATAAATAAATGTATTTTGGGGGAAAAAAATTAAAAATTCCCCTTTAAGAGCATTGGGCGGAAGTGCCGTTTGACGTCGCTTCCGTCATCCAATGTTATGGAGCCGAGTGGGGGCCATCATTCTCGCACTCGGCATCCAGTCTCACAGGGGAGAGGAGACGATCGTCTCCGCTGTTACTGGTGGCTCCAGTAAGCAGCGAAGACGACCAGAGCGCAGTGGGAGGGGGCACCTCTCCCGCCGCCGATAACCAAAAGCGGACTGCCCGCCATTTTAAAATACCGGGGTTATGGCAGCCCAGTATTTACCGTCAAACAGCCGATGCATAATGACGCCGACTGGTCGTTAAGTGGTTAATATTGTTTTATTTAACAAGCAACGTAATACTATGGGATTGGGATCTAAGTATAAAAATTGGTTGAACAAATGTCACAAACATTCGCCCAGCCCCCACAAATTCCATTCCATATTTTGCCTAATACGTTGATTTCGTATGATTGGTAGCTCCATCTAGTGGAGAAGGCCGGTATTTGCCTGATTGAGGTATAGCAGACAATTATGTATAGCGTGGCCACTAGGTGGAGCTGACATTCGCAGGAAATCAGCATAGTAGGCAAAATGCGGCCAGCATTTGTGAAGACTAGGCGAACGCTTGTGACAACAGTCTGATTATATTTCGACAAGTCGACTAATTATTTTTTTATACATACACAAACCCAGTGGCGTCGCCATGGGGGTGCGGACCGCACCCAGGTGACGCCCACCAGAGGGGTGCCACCATCAAATAGGAACTGATATCCCACCGCGGTGGTATCACCCGCATCTGTGACATTGCTCTGGTCGGTGTGACACCAGAGTCCAAAAGAGGGTCGTGGGGGTGGCACCATGTTTTACCGCACCAGGTGGTACCGACCCTGGTGACGCCACTGCACACACCCCTTAGTGTTTGATCTCTGGAGATAAATTTGATACACTCTGTATACATTGTATGCGTGATAACCAAGCTGTTTTCCATAAGGATATTAAATCATCAGATGTTTAGATGAATGTGTATAAAGGAATACTTCTACTCGGTAACGCCCACTCTGTGAGCGAAACGCGTCGGAGGTGGAGGTCAGGTGGTCTGCCATGCATTGGATGAATCAATAAAAGCTTAGTGGCCTGGAGTGCCTCTACTTTCTGGAAGTGGAGGGCGGAGCACTTGGTGAACCATCGCCAGGGGCGGGGCTTTTGCAGCGAGATGTATCTGCAGAGGAGCGCGGGATCTCTCATCATATTGTTTCCAGTAAGTAACTTCCAAGTATGAGGGGGTCGCTTCTTTCCTCCATCAACTATTCCATGCCATAGCCCCGAAACGCGTCGGCTTAAATTACATAAGGAAATGAATATGATGGCTTTGGACTCTTAAGAAGAGGTATGACACTCCATTCATCTTATATAGGGATTCGACCCCCAAAGCTCCCCCTTGTGGCCACATCATGAATGTTGCCTCACTAGGATTATTATACACCCCCCCCCCCCTTACTTTTCGGACTTCTCTTACTAAGCCCTGATGAAGGGAGATGTGAATGCTCTGAGAAGTATTGGCTCAAATTTTATAAGGAAATGAATGGTGTTGGACTCTTAACAAGGGCAATCGTTGTGGCCCTGTCATGAATGTTGCCCCACCAGCAATATTCTACCCCCAATATAGACTTGTAAGGACCGAGTTCGCCTGCTGGTGGCACTGTGGTGCTCTGGGCAGAAAGCTGCAGTTTAAGTGTCCACCAGCAGGTGTCTCCCAGCAGCCAGGAAGTTCTAGCGATCAGCTCCACCTGCTGGTGGACACTTAAACTGCAGCTTTCTGCCCAGAGCACCACAGTGCCACCTGCAGGTGAACTCGGTCCTAACAAGACTTCTATCACTGATGAAGGGGGATGTGAAAGCGCAAAATGCGTTGGTCAGATTACATGAAGAATTGTATGTGATGGTTTTAGACATTTAACAAGCGGTATGGCACTCCATTCATGGTCACCTCTGACATTCCAGGTCGGTGGCCAATCGCACGGCTCGGTCCAGGCCGGCGCGGAATGCGTCTTGTCTTCTTCAGAACAATCCTGGCTCAAGTGGACGTCCACCGTGACACCAC
>BLSH010557932.1:310405-321990 GCA_018402905.1 Glandirana rugosa | reverse complement strand
GAATTTTGTGGGATATGAGGGGTAGAGGATTTGTGCTAAGAGGGGTGTTTTTTTTTCAGGGGGGGGTCCTCGTGCTGAGGGGATTTCAGCAGGGGAAGCGGATTTGGGGATCAGGGAAGGCAAAATGTAAGCAGATTAACTACCCAGCTGCCACAATGATCCCCAATGGGTCTATCATAAAGCAGTGCCAAAGTACCTTCTGTCCTACGATTCCACCAACAGCCTGTGTGAAACAACCACCATCCAGCACCATTGGGGGGCATTCTGCCAGCTGCCCATGATGTGTGTTTCTCAAAATTCTCTTTCCTTCCCTCCCCCGGCCTTTTTGGAGAGTGACAGTGCCCCTCGGATCTAAATTGGGAGTGAGATTCTCCCCTTCCCCTTTTTTGGGCCTTGTGTCCCCCCCCCCCCTACAGGGGAAGAGGATGGGGGGCCCGCCTTCATACCCACCCACGCTGGAGTTTTTGGATGGGACTTAGTGAGTGGGATGGATTTTTATTTTGTCATCAACATGTACCAGAAAGCTAATGCCTAAATCCCGATGGATCTGCAATAATGCGAAACGCGTAGACATCAGTAGATTATTGCGTAGCTTCCTATGTCTCTGCATTGTATATACTTGCTATTGTAAAGATATTGTCTCCTTGCATACACTGGAGAATATTTTATTTTTTCTTTAAAAAAAAAAAACTCTGTGTATTCAATAAGTATACAATATGTTAACAGCAATCGTTTGGTAATTAGGAATATTGGATATCCCCAGGGGGGCAAATTTAAAGTCCCATGCACATTGGATGCTTAGATTATTAAAATATCACATAACCTTTATAGCTGCACTCCAGGTATGGATAATTTTGCATAGTCTCTTTGATCCATTTCATACCTTGGTGATCCATGCAGAAGCAAGGACTCGCTGTAGTAGCCACCACTACTTCAATGATCATTGCTATCTTCTGGGTACTGTGATTGGACAAGGTGTAGAGGCAGGGTGCTTACATCATGGCCTCCACCTCATCCAATCAGAGAATGCCCTGCGTAGTGCCCTCTACCATAGGTAGGTGCTTAGAGAGAGATTTGTTTTCCTTTTCTTTTCTAAGCAAGGTACATTTAATCAGGCCTGACTTTGTGCAGTTCTGATTGTTTTGATTCTGGGCTGGGAGTGGCTCAGGTAGGACTGAGTGATTCACAGATGGTGTCATCAGGACCTCCCACTTCTTTCCAGAATCTGCTGGAGTTTTCTGGAAAGAGGGGTGGAGAGGGAAGGTGTGGTGGCCATCTGGGGTATTCTGAGGAGCCCTAACCAATCCCCAATCTGGATTGGCAGGGGGCACGCGCCTCCTTATATACCGAGAGTCAGCTCATTTGGGGAGGGGAGAGTTCGGGTGGAAGTCTGATATGAGATGTGATAGTGTGGACGCTGTCGAGGCCTAGGGGAGATCCCAGTCTGGGAGGGTGACTCTGGGTCTGGAGAGCTCGGGTGCAGCCAGGAGAAGAGAGATTCTGGTGGCAGGCACAAGGCAGAGCGGAAAAGGCAGCAGGAGAGAGCACTATCCGGGAGAGATCTTCAGTGTGGAACCACAAGTGTCAGGAGTCAGTGAGCAACAAATCCTGGGATACTGTTGGAGGCATGCCGGAGCAGTTTGTGGTGAGAGACAGTCTGGGAAGGATGCAGAAGCCAGTGGGGGATTCCTATTTTGTTATGGTAGTGGAGAAGGCCGATGCCTACTGGGAGTAGTAGTCCATCAAGCCAGCTAGCACACAGTACTTTGTTACACTTTGGGGACTGTTAGTCCCTGCCTGTAATGGGCGGTCCGGAGGTCCTGTTTCAACTATAGTAGGCCTCACCATGTGCTAGCTAGGCTAAAGACACATTTGGAGGCCCAGTAAACATCCTTCTAGGTCTCACCTTGAGAAACAAGTGTTGTGCTGGAGTGAGGAACACCACTTGGCAAAGCCATAGGCATGACTACAAGCACATATGCGTTTTTACTGCATTTTTGCAACAGAGCAGTGTGTGAAAGTAGCCTTAATATTATTTAAGAATTAGTAAACATATGTAGCGCCCCCATAGTGAATAGGTGCTTAGGTGATAGATTTTTGCTAGGAGAGGCAAATTTATTCAGGCCTGACTTTTGTGCAGGCCTGATTGTTTTGGTTTGGGCAGGGGAGTGGCCCAGGAAGAGCTGGAGACTGCAGGAAGGAACACCCCTAGAAGGTTCTGGAAAAGGGGATGGAAGAGGAGGTGGGACTTTCTTAGGTATGTAAAGGAGCCCTGACCAATCCCCAACCTGGATTGGCAGGGGGCAGGTCTCCTTAAATACTGTGGTCTGCTCAGCTGGGGGAGGAGAGTGTGGGGTGGAAGAGTGGAGATGTAGCAGAGGTTGTGGAGGCCTCACCTGGGAGCCCCCAGTCTGGGGGGGGGGTGACCTCGAGGCCTGGGAGCTCGGGTGCAGCCAGGAGGAGAGAGAGAGAGTTCCTAGAGCAGCACAAGGGAGCAGGAGAGCAACAGAGAGGCTACAGGAATGAGTCTAAAGGATCCACCGGTGCTGGTGAGTGACAAACTCTGGGAGCTGGAGAAGAGGACTGGAGCAGGCTGGGAGGATACAGTGGACAGTCTGTGGAGGTCAGATGAACCAGTCAAGGGAGCAGTGTCACTGCCCAGTGGAGCAGACCAGAGCAGCCAGGAGGGCTGAGGTGGCCTGGAAGAGGGCTGGGAGCAGTAGTACATCAAACCCTGCTAGTACAGTTGTACTCAGCTACACTTTAAGGGTCCGTGGCCCTTGCCTGTAATGGGCGGTCCGGAGGTCCTGCCATCAGAAACACAGGCCTCACCAGGTGTTAGCTAGGGTGGAGGAAGATGTAAAGGAGGTCTGATAAATATCCCTTCAGGCCTCACCGAGAAGAAGTAATCTTTGTGCAGGAGAGAAGTGAAGGAGTGTAACGTTCAACAAGTGTCAGTGCTGGAGAATGAAGGAGTGTACTGTATATATGGAGGTGTATATAGACGGTCCCGTTTCTTGATCTTTTGGGCATTCCACAGTCACCCCTACTCCATCCAAGTTTATTCCCCTAATAAACAACAAAAAAACCCAAAGTACCGGCATGTTCCATGACTCTGGATGAAAGGAAATGAGTGATTGAGGGCAGAGTGACAGGTGAACCACATCAACCAGCCACCCCTAAGGGGGCCATTGGCTAGATTAGTTTAGTTGTTATTGTTTCTTCTCTTACGATCCCTGGAATGGGGTGGCTGTCCATTCCCTTCCGTTGTGAGACAACGCATCTTTCCTACTACTATGTGAGCAGAGTACTTTTCTTATGGGAGAAGTGCTCTGGCTCGGAAACTGTGTCCTGTGTATGCTGCTAGCTGCAGGGACCTGTAGTTAGGCCTGTTGATTTATACAAATGTAAATAATGTGCAGAGAGTTTATTTATTTATGTACTCATATTATCCCCTCCAAAATTGCTCCCATTTTCCCCTTCCCATTTTTTGACTTCGGAATGCCCTTGCTATTGAGCCCCAGAACTTTTTTTTCAAAATTTATCAGCTGGGGAACAACAGAGGTTTAGGGGGGTGGGCGTGGGGGGGGATGGGTAAGTGTAGCGTCCCCATAGTGAATAGGTGCTTAGGTGATAGATTTTTACTAAGTGAGGAAAATTTATTCAGGCCTGACTGTTGAGCAGGACCGATTGTTTTGGTTTGGGAAGGGGAGTGGCCCAGGAAGAGCTGGAGACTACAGGAAGGAACACCCCTTGCTTACCCCTCCCCTTTGTTTCCAGAAGGTTCTGGAAAAGGGGATGGAAGAGGAGGTAGGACTTTCTGAGGTATGTTAAGGAGCCCTGACCAATCCCCAGTCTGGGTTGGCAGGGGACAGGCCTCTTAAATAGTGTGATCTGCCCAGCTGGGGGAGGAGAGTGTGGGGTGGAAGAATGGAGATGTAGCACAGGTTGTGGAGGCCTGGGAGCCCCCAGTCTGGGGGGCGGGGGGGTGACCTTGAGGCCTGGGAGCTCAGGTGCAGCCAGCAGGAGAGAGAGATCCTGGAGCAGCACAAGGGAGCAGGAGAGCAACAGAGAGGCTACAGGAAAGACTCTTTAAAGCAGGGGTGTCCAACCTGCGGCCCTCCAGATGTTGCAAGACTACATCTCCCATACTCCCTCACCAGCCTCTTAGCTGACAAAGTATTATGGGAGATGTAGTCCTGTGACATCTGGAGGGCTTTAGGTTGGACACCTCTGCTTTAAAGGATCCACTGGTGTCGGTGAGTGACAGACCCTTGGAGCTGGGGAAGAGGACTGGAGCAGGCTGGAAGGATACAGTGGACAGTCTGTGGAGGTCAGAGGAGGCAATCAGGGGAGCAGTGTCACTGGGCAGTGGAGCAGGCCAGAGCAGCCAGGAGGGCTGAGGTGGCCTGGAAGAGGATGGGCTGGGAGCAGTAGTACATCAAACCCTGCTAGCACATTTGTACTCAGCTACACATAGAGGGGCACGTGGCCCTTGCCTGTAATGGGCGGTCGGGAAGTCCTGCCATCAGGAACACAGGCCTCACCATGTGCTAGCTAGGGTGGAGGAAGATGTAATGGAGGTCTGATAATTATATCCCTTCAGGCCTCATCGAGAAGAAGCAAATCTGTGCAGGAGAGAAGTGAAGGAGTGCACCGCTCAGCAAGTGCTGGAGGAAGAAGGAGTGTATATATGGAGGAGGTGTATATAGACGGTCCCGTTTCTTGATCTATTGGGCATCCCACAGTCACCCCTACCCCATCCAAGTTTATTCCCCTAATAAAAAACAAAGTGCCGGCCTTTGCCGTGACGCTGCATGAAAGGAAATGTGTGATTGAGGGCAGAGTGACAGGTGGACCACATCAACCAGCCACCCCTAAGGGGGCCATTGGCTACACATATATAACAATTATTATTCTTAATCGCTCCCTCCCTTGTAACTTCCTTTATATTACCCCCCCTTTATGTTGCCTTTATAATAATGGCGCTCAGGGCTCAGTGGCGCCTCTTTGTTGGGAACGTTTTCCAGCCGCTCTCATTAGGAATATTTGTGTCGGGTATCTGGGCTCCATTATTTCTGTATTTCCTCATCCTTCTCCTGAGTAGTTTTTCCTGCGGTCCTCAGGGGGGGACGAGCCGAGTTCCCTTCCCTCCAACAGTCAGTCCTGATAAAAACCGACTATTAGACATCAAAGGGGATGTTTAATGAGGACAAATGAAGTGGAACTTGTTTATGTATCTCATAGAGCGCTAAACGCCGCCTCATGTTTTGGCGTCCCCGCCGCACGCAGAGGGAAATCCGCGACCAGAGAAAACATCAGGTGTATTGATTTGACATTTCACAAATCTCGCTAAATATAGCTTGCATGTAAGCAAGGAATTTTCTGATAAGAGATGAAAGAAGCTTCATAACGAAGGGGAGAGGATCAGAACGCCCCACGCTGCGCCTCTCCTCTTCTGAAACTCTGCTATATACCGCTACACAGCGGCAACTGGCAAACCACCTGACTCTGTGAGACGGGAACAAAGGGTCAGCAAGGTCTTCTAGTGAAACCCTCAAATTGCAACAGCCACCCCCAGGTCCTACGTCTGACCAATACCCCACACATGGGCGTCCGCAGAACTTTTTTCGGGGGGGGGAATCATTTTAAGGTCACCCATGCTCTGCCCCGTTTTGACAATGTCATTATCACATTATCATGGTCAGAGACTACAGACATAGTACAAGAGATGGTCAGAGACTGCAGACATACTACAGGAGATGGTCAGAGACTGCGGACATAGTACAGGAGATGGTCAGAGACTACAGACAGTACAGGAGATGGTCAGAGACTACAGACATAGTACAGGAGATGGCCAGAGACTACAGACATAGTACAAGAGATGGTCAGATACTACAGACATAGTACAGGAGATGGCCAGAGACTACAGACATAGTACAGGAGATGGTCAGAGACTACAGACATATTACAGGAGATGGTCAGAGACTACAGACATAGTACAGGAGATGGCCAGAGACTACAGACATAGTACAGGAGATGGTCAGAGACTGCAGACATAGTACATGAGATGGTCAGAGACTACAGACATAGTACAGGAGATGGTCAGAGACTGCAGACATAGTACAGGAGATGGTCAGAGACTACAGACATAGTACAGGAGATGGTCAGAGACTGCAAACATACTACAGGAGACGGTCAGAAACTGCATACATGGCTCAGGAGGATAAGGACCTTGTGGGGAACCTCTGATCCAATCCCTGATTCCAGGGGGGGGGGCAATTGCCCCCCCTTGCCCCTACCTGCGGAAGCCCATGACCCCGCATTATAGGCATACAGTGGGGGAAATAATTATTTGATCCCCTGCAGATTTTGGACGTTTTCCCACTTACAAAGAAATGAAGGGTCTATAATTTTTATCATAGATGTGTTTTATATGATAGAGACAGAATATCAACCAAACATCCAGATAAAACAAATGTTATAAATTGAGTTGCAGTTCAATGAGTAAAATAAGTATTTGCTCCCCAAGCAAAACATGACTTAGTAGTTGGTGGAGAAACCCTTGTTAGCAGCACAGAGGTCAGACCTTTCTTGTAGTTCGTTGCCAGGTTTGCAGACATCTCAGGGGGGATTTTGGTCCGCTCTTCTTTACAGATCTTTAAATCCTTAAGTTTTCTTGGCTGTCTCTTGGCAACTCAAAGCTTCAGCTCCCTCCATAAATTTTCTATAGGATTAA
Organism: Glandirana rugosa; assembly: GCA_018402905.1. Taxonomy (NCBI): domain Eukaryota; kingdom Metazoa; phylum Chordata; class Amphibia; order Anura; family Ranidae; genus Glandirana; species Glandirana rugosa. The sequence goes on along the minus strand of BLSH010557932.1, from coordinate 315,251 downwards.
GGTCTGGAAACTGACTAGGCCGCTCCATGACCTTAATGTGCTTCTTCCTGAGCCACACCTTTGTTGCCTTGGCGGTATGTTTTGGGTCATCGTCATGCTGGAAGACCCATCCATAGCCCATCTTCAGTGTTCTGGCTGAGGGAAGAAGGTTCTTATCCAAGATTTTACAATACATGGCCCCGTCCATTGGCCCCTCAATGCGGCAAAGTTGGCCTGTACTAGAGCCGAGAAACAGCCCCACAGCATAATGTTTCCACCTCTGTGCTTGACTATAGGGATGGTGTTCTTAGGGTCATAGTCAGCATTTTTCTCACTCCAAACACAGCGAGTTGAGTTAATGCCAAAGAGCTCAATTTTGGTCTCATCTGACCACAGCATTTTCTCCCAATCCTCTGAATCATTTAGATGTTCATTGGCATGACTGTACATGGGCCTTCTTGAGGAGGGGGACTCCCCGTGTTTGGAAGAAGAAAAATGCTGACTACTATGACTCTAAGAACACCATCCCTATAGTCAAGCACGGAGGTGGAAACACGATGCTTTGGGGCCATTTCTCTACTAAAACTACAGACCAACTTTGCCGCTTTCAGGGGGCAATGGACGGGGCCATGCATTGTAAAATCTTGGATGAGAACTTTCATCCCAGTACTCTGAAGATGGGTCGTGGATGGGTCTTCCAGCATGACAATGACCCAAAACTTACCGCCAAGGCAACAAAGGAGTGGCTCAAGAAGAAGCACATTAAGGTCGTGGAGTGGCCTAGCCAGTCTCCAGACCTTAATCCTATAGAAAATGTATGGGGGAAGCTGAAACTTTGAGTTGCCAAGAGACAGCCAAGAAACCTTAAGGATTTACAGAAGATCTATAGAGAATAGTGGACCAAAATGCCTCCTGAGATGTGCAAACCCGGTAACCAACTACAAGAAACGTCTGACCTCTGTGCTGCCAACAAGGGTTTCTCCACCAACTACTAAGTCATGTTTTGCTTGGGGATCAAATACTTATTTTACTCACTGAACTGCGACTCCTTTTTATAACATTTGTATCATGGGTGGTTTTTCTGGATTTTTGGTTGATATTCTGTCTCTATCATATAAAATACACCTATGATAAAAATGATAGACCCTTCATTTCTTTGTAAGTGAAAAAACAAATAACACTTAGTAGACCTTTCTGTAGACTTACACATCCGCATGAATAAATCCTCTACATGTCATGATATACAGCAGAGATATGCAATTAGCGGACCTCCAGGTGTTGCAAAACTACAAGTCCCATCATGCCTCTGCCTCTGGGTGTCATGCTTGTGGCTGTCAGAGTCTTGCTATGCCTCATGGGACTTTTAGTTCTGCAACATCTGGAGGTCCGCTAATTGCATATCCCTGATATACAGCAACAGTATAATTTTTCAGAAAAGCTTCACCTCTAAAGATGATGTCATCAGCCTGCTGCAGGCAGGAGGAAGCATTTCCTGAGTCTACCTTCCCCCCCCCCCACTGGACTTCGGCTGCAGGCCATTTCTGGCACTTTTTGTTTACATGTAACAATCAGTATTTCTTGCTAGAAAATATCTTAGAACCTCCAAAAATTATATATATATATTTTTTTTAAGCAGAAACCTTAGAGAATAAATTGGTGGTTGTTGCAATTTTTTATGTCACACAGTATTTGTGGAACAGTTTTTCAAACGTAATTTTTGGGAAAAAAATATGATTTGTTGATTTTTAAAGCAAAAAAACACAATACATAATCCAATTTTTTTTTGTATATAAAATATGATGTTACGCCAAGCAAATAGATGCCAAGCACATCACGCTTTAAATTTGTGCACACCGATGCAACGGCGACAAACTATCCTTAGGCGACGCTTCAAAAGCCTTTACAGGTTACCACTTTAGATTTACAGCGGCGGTCTGGTGCTAGAATTGGAACAGGTGCATCCGAGCTGCCACCTCCTGTGCAATGTCTGGTGAGCCTCATAAACACAGCACTCAGCTTATGAAGTCTCTGTAAACTTCCATGTAGTCCACGCAAAAAAAAGAGAAAGGCTGGTGCCACGGAAGTTGGCTAAAACATCCTTTTATTATTGCATGTGAACAACAGTCAAAAAAGCCAACGGGTTTCACCCATCAGGCCTTAATCATGGCCATGATTAAGGCCTGATGGCCGAAACGCGTTGGCTTTTTTTGACTGTTGTTCACATGTAACAATAAATGGATGTTTTAGCCGACTTCCATGGCACCAGCCTTTCTCTTTTTTTTATTGTCTGGTGCTAGAATTACTGCCCATGATCTGACATTCACAGTGATGCCTCACATGTGTGGGACGATTGCTGTTGGCGCACGTGTGGGAATAATTATTAATATTTATTTATTTTTTTAAATTTTATTTTTATTTTTAAACTGTTGCTTTAATTTTTATTTTTTATCACTTTTATTGCTGTCACGAGGAGTGTAAACTTCCTTTGTGACAGCGATAGGCATGTGGCAGGTCCTCTTTATGGAGAGATCTGAGGTCAAAAAGACCCCAAATCTCTCCTCTACATTTAAAAGTGTTCAAGACACCAAGATCTGTGTTTTTGAATGTTTTTATCTTTTTTAAAACGGTGCTGATGCCATCCAGATAAACCGGAAGTGATCTCAGATAATGGCTTCCGGGTTACCGCTATGGTGATCCGAGCAAAGCTGATCCCGGCTTTGTTTGGGTGTCTGGGCAGCTGGTGGGCATGCCGGCTGGTTGCTTGGGTCACCCAGTGGGAGCGGAGAGCCAGAGGAAACTGTTGCTTGTAACGGCAATCGAGTTAATTGCTCCGATTGCTCTTACAAGCAAGACGACCGCTGGCTCTAAAAAACGGTACTGGGAAGATGCCTGTGGCTGCAAATCATCCCTGTACAACCACTTGAAGTCAAGTGACATAACGCTACATTGGTTGGCGGCAAGTGGTTAAAAAGCCTTGGTGCTCCAGTCAGTGACTCTGCATAGGCTGAGATGATGTCATTAGTCTGCTGCAGGCAGGAAGAAGCATTTTCTCAGTCTCCCCTCCCCAACATTGTAACTTTGTTGCCAGTGGGAAACTTCAGCAGGGACTGATCAGACACATGCACCGATATTTACATGATTGTGTCATCTATGAGCCAGCATGGTGGTACATCGTGACCCTGGATCATCCTTCTTGGGAGAACAGCTGAATTATTATACTGACACATTACTGAGCATGTTGCACTTAACATGAATAAATATATCTGATGGCAGGTCCATTGTAAGAGCACTGGCAATATTAAAATATACCTATTCTTCCCATTGCAATCTAATCCAATTATGGCTCCAGGATAAGAAAATTCAAGGAAGGAACATCACTTGTACTTCTTTATTCTTCCCAGTGTCTCAAAATTAGTAACAGCCTGGACCCTTTCTCTGGCGAATGGATAGGCTGCATTCTCAGTGATGTCACCGGTCTCTAGTGAATGGATAGGCTGCATTCTCAGTGATGTCACTGCTCTCTAGTGAATGGATAGGCTGCATTCTCAGTGATGTCACCGGTCTCTAGTGAATGGATAGGTTGCATTCTTAGTGATGTCATCGGTCTCTAGTGAATGGATAGGCTGAATTCTCAGTGATGTCACCGGTCTCTAATGAATGGATAGGCTGCATTCTCTACGATGTCACCGGTCTCTAGTGAATGGATAGGCTGAATTCTCAGTGATGTCACCGGTCTCTAGTGAATGGATAGGCTGTATTCTCAGTGATGTCACTGGTCTCTGGTGAATGGATAGGCTGCATTCTCTATGATGTCACCGGTCTCTAGTGAATGGATAGGCTGCATTCTCAGTGATGTCACCGGTCTCTAGTGAAGGGATAGGCTGCAGTCTCAGTGATGTCACCAGTCTCTAGTGAATGAATAGGCTGCATTCTCAGTGATGTCACCAGTCTCTAGTGAATGGATACGCTGCATTCTCAGTGATGTCACCGGTCTCTAGTGAATGGATAGGCTGCATTCTCAGTGATGTCACCGGTCTCTAGTGAATGGATAGGCTGAATTCTCAGTGATGTCATCGGTCTCTAGTGAATGGATAGGCTGCATTCTCAGTGATGTCATCGGTCTCTAGTAAATGGATAGGCTGCATTCTCAGTGATGTCCAGTGGCGGCTGGTGTGGGAGGGGCGCTGGGGCGCTGGGGCGCCGCCTCCCCGCCGACAAAAGAGGAAAGTCAACCCCGCCCACCTACAGGTGGCGCCGGTACATTGACTTTCTTTTTTTTTTTTTCTTTCCGGCTCCTTGGCTGTCACATGACAGCCAAGTAGTGAGCCTATTGGTCGGCCATTCAAGCCTATGCATGTGCGCTTGTTCCTGCGGCCATGCATAGGCTGATTGGCTGCCCTGAGCCTCCGCTCAGGGTGATTGGATGCAGGGCCGGGGGCGGGTCACTGTGGCAGAGGAGGGGACTTCCGCTCCCACAGAGACCATGACCGCCCGGGGACGACGAGGGGGGGACAGCCGCTTTCCGTGTGCCAAACTCTGCAGACCCAGCGCGCTCTCGCATGCCGAATCTCTGCAATAATCCTGCCTGCTGGATGGGGTAAGTGCGGGGGGGGACTCTGCAATGTACCTCACCTGTGTGTCACTGCCTGCAAACTGCCCCACCTATCTCACTGGCTGCAAACTGCCTCCACCTATCTCACTGGCTGCAAACTGCCCCCACTTGTGTCACTGCCTGCAAACTGCCCCACCTATCTCACTGGCTGCAAACTGCCCCCACCTATCTCACTGGCTGCAAACTGCCCCCACCTGTGTCACTGGCTGCAAACTGCCCCCACCTGTGTCACGGTCACTGTGTCCACCCCCGTCA
>BLSH010557932.1:288385-305949 GCA_018402905.1 Glandirana rugosa | reverse complement strand
CGCCCCCCCCCCCCCCCCCAAGAAAAGCACCAGCTGCCATTGGTTATAACACATTTGACAGCAGAATACAGACCAGTTTATAGCACCTTGGACAGGACACAGGACTGGTGTCATTAAACCCCATTAGCAGGGTCCCGTAAAGCTGCAGTTTAGTTACATTAGATGTAATGGTGGGAATCCCATCACCTGCAGGAGGCTGCATCTTGGTAAAAATCTTGTGTAGCAATCTTCCAGTGCTGTGGCAGTAGTTTAAAAACCTCTCATAATGAGCACAGCAGGTGTACAGACCTGGGAACTCGTTGCATAGATCTCAGAAAATGTCAGCGTATTTAACTCTCCAGCATCCACCTGTAGTGCTGCCCTCTTGAGGGTCGCATGAGAAATCAATCCCCCCTTGGTCCACCCTACTCTGAGAGTCCTCCATCACCCTGACACTCTGGGTTCACTCATTTTTATGCAAGATTATAAGACTTATTATTAACACTGTAAGAGTAATAGAGACCACACTTGGATTCATTTCTAAGAATTTACTAATAGCTAGAGCTATGGCCCTTAAACGTGAATTTGTTATTTAAAGCAACAGTAGATAACTTGCTTGAGCATAAAAGATATCAACATGACATTCCAGAATCGCACTTTGACACTATTAGTAAACAGAATAAGGGTAAAAGTACCTTCACCATTGCTTTAATGGAGCACAATCACCTATTTGATAGTCCAAGAATAATATAGCAACTCAAGATGTAGATGAGCACAATGAGTGACGATAGTGCAAAAGATCTACTCTATTACTGCAGAAATTTAGATAAACTGATTATCAAATATATTGATAATGCTCAATAAAGTCTAAGAGAACTTATTATAGCTCTATAGGGATTCAGATATGGTACAACACAGATGTCACTAACCAATAACAAGTGTTTAACTCAATTCTCTTCGGAGAGTTCCTTAGGAGACTCAACTTTGGGTCACATGAGAAATGGTAACTGCAATGAGAAGGGTCCAGTTAATGAAGTTCAGTTCAATCTTCTGCTGGCTTTGTTTTGTTCTAAAGTTAGGTACCTGAATTATTGTGTCCGTTAATCCCTGAATAAAGGCACAAAATAGGCAACTTGAGTGAACTTTAGAAGAAAGCCTTGGTAGTGATTACTGACTTCAGATTATAATAACTGTTAAAGATGGACCTGTACACAGGATTTTGTAATCCACTAGCAAAGCTGAGTCTGTACTGACAAGGAAGTATAGAAACAATTGAGTACCCTCAAAGGTAGGCTTCTGCCTGCTCACCACCACGTTGATCACTGAAAGTGGTCCGGCTGCACATGCTATGCTGATGACGCTAAGAACTGAGGGTATCCGCTTGCTCTTTGCTTTAGGGAAAATGGCTTCCACTGCTCTCCCTGCAATTCTCTCTGGATCGACCACCGCCCACACTGCAGATGCCACTGAATCTAGTACAAACTCAGGTGCTGGCACGCTGGTTCCACTGATCACTCACTGGAACAGGGTAGTGTTGCAGCTCACTGGGGTTGCTGTGTAACTTCAGCCCGCTGAATCACTTGATTAGGCTGCAGAGCACAATCCTGCGCAAACACATACAGATCCCCACCAGTCGATCACGCCGTCCAAAGAGACTGGAGCCAACTCCCCCCCACTTAAATAGGTTTTCCCACAAAGCATCATTCCTCCAAAGAGCTCTTCCTGCAGCACAGCATCCTGGGAAATGGAGTCCTTCCATTGCAGAATCCAGGGACAGACTTCCTCTGTGGCACTACAAATCCTATAAGCAGTACCTCTCACATGACCATTCTGTTCAGTAGTTTCAACACTAGAGGGAAGTCTCCCAACATCAATAAACATGAAATGTCCCATGTTAAAGGAACAATTTTTGACTCCTGGCTAAACACCAATCACTGTTTTTGGATGGACTGATCTGATTAAAGTTAATAGATTCTCAGTAAGGATATTGCAAACCTCGAGAAAAAAGAGGGTTATGATCTGGCACTACCACTATGACAGGCCTCCATCCCTAAATTACAACATACATGGGGAGAAAGCGGTCGTTGAGACTTTAAATGAGGCAAGTCATATAAAAGTTACATCACATGACAATTCATAAATGAAATAGGTAGGTAGAATAAAAGTTCATTTATTGTACACAGTAGGACATTTATATCATAAAAGTCATAAAAATCATGAAAAGCTGACAATACAAAAATGCATATTGTATGAGCACATGATCTCATAAGCATATATGGGAACACATCATCTGAGGACTATGTCTTTCAAGATGTACAGGCATACACAATACTCTACGCATTTCGAGGATCCGTCCTCTCGCCAGGAGTATCATATCATAAGTGTCTATAAGTATAAATAGTACAAAAATATATTATTTCCTAGTGTAAAACCAAGGAAAAAAATCGAAGGTGGAGGAAAGTATAAAAAAGACTGATTCTTACATGTCAGCTTTCAGAATCGCCCAATGGATATCCATGGGATGGGAGGAGTCCAATACAACGTCCACCCCAGGGTTGAGATGGGGACACTGGACCCAGACCCGGGACAACAGCGGAGCGGCCAACCAGGGAATGTAAGGCAATAGGTGGAAAGCACCTCTAGACCACACCATGCTGGAAGGAAATTGAATATAAGTGTCAAAGAGTACTGACGTATAGTTGATGAAATAGCAAGGTAGAAACGTAGTCAAGGAACTGACCAGAGGTGGGTAGGAGTGAGAAGGGATAGATCAGAAAGGGAGTGTCCACTGGGAAGGTGGAGGAGTGGAAGAGTGATGATACAGGTGTCCGAGCCCCATACTGACCAGTGGAGTAAGTGCAAGGATGCCAAGGTAAATGAGTGAACAAAATCGTGATACAGACTTACATGGTTAGTGTTAGGAGGGCTCAAGGAAACATGCTGCAAGGTGACCCAGTGAAGGAGTGAGAAGCTGGCCGGTCCAAGCTGTTATACTCATGGGGATGGGAGTGTCCCCACCAGCGTCGTGCTCGACGTAGACGTCGGAGGTGAGCTCGCCATCCGACGCCTGGGGCTCGGCGGACGTGAGCTCACCTCCGACGTCTACTCTGGAGTGGGGCTCCACCTTCCCTACAGTGCCCATTGGTTGCTGAGCACGACACTGGTGGGGACACTCCCATCCCCACGAGTATAACAGCTTGGACCGGCCAGCTTCTCACTCCTTCACTGGGTCACCTTGGAGCATGTTTCCTTGAGCCCTCCTAACACTAACCATGTGTTAGAAGACTGTGCTGAGGGTTAATTGCATTTGATTGTGGTTTCCTCTATTTCCTGGAGGAGCTCTATTTAAACTTCCTGCTTCCTGTAGCAAGTGCTGTTTGATCTACAGCGTTACTGTGTTCCTGAGCTACCCGTTCTGAGCTTCCTGATTACCTATGACCCGGCCTGAACTCACGTCTGCTTGAACTCTACCCGCACCGACCCCCAGCTTGTCTACGACCATCCGATTGCCTGCTCCATTTGTACCTTACCTGCCTGCCTGTTAACGACCCTGCCTGCACCCGACCATCCAATTGCCTGCTCCTTCTGTACCTCACCTGCCTGTCAGTTAACGACCCTGCCTCTACCTGACTATCTAATTGCCTGCTCCTTTGGTACCGCTCTGACCGCAAGTTAACGACCCGGCCTGCACCACTACTCTTCAGCCTAGCACGGACTACGGGACAACTTCATACCACCACCTGTGTCCCACCCAGCCCTTGTGCTCCCCTGTGCTCCAGCGCTCCCTGTCTACTCTACCAGGGGTTCTGGAACCAGGGCCGTAAGAGAGGTTGCCTACTGCATAAGTCAGACTCTACCACCAGGTACGTGACACCATGTAAGTCTGTATCACGATTTTGTTCACTCATTTACCTTGGCATCCTTGCACTTACTCCACTGGTCAGTATGGGGCTCGGACACCTGTATCATCACTCTTCCACTCCTCCACCTTCCCAGTGGACACTCCCTTTCTGATCTATCCCTTCTCACTCCTACCCACCTCTGGTCAGTTCCTTGACTACGTTTCTACCTTGCTATTTCATCAACTATACGTCAGTACTCTTTGACACTTATATTCAATTTCCTTCCAGCATGGTGTGGTCTAGAGGTGCTTTCCACCTATTGCCTTACATTCCCTGGTTGGCCGCTCCGCTGTTGTCCCGGGTCTGGGTCCAGTGTCCCCATCTCAACCCCGGGGTGGACGTTGTATTGGACTCCTCCCATCCCATGGATATCCATTGGGCGATTCTGAAAGCTGACATGTAAGAATCAGTCTTTTTTATACTTTCCTCCACCTTCGATTTTTTTCCTTGGTTTTACACTAGGAAATAATATATTTTTGTACTATTTATACTTATAGACACTTATGATATGATACTCCTGGCGAGAGGACGGATCCTCGAAATGCGTAGAGTATTGTGTATGCCTGTACATCTTGAAAGACATAGTCCTCAGATGATGTGTTCCCATATATATGCTTATGAGATCATGTGCTCATACAATATGCATTTTTGTATTGTCAGCTTTTCATGATTTTTATGACTTTTATGCTATGAATGTCCTACTGTGTACAATAAATGAACTTTTACTCTACCTACCTATTTCATTTATGAATTGTCATGTGATGTAACTTTTTTATGACTTGCCTCATTTAAAGTCCCAACGACCGCTTTCTCCCCATGTAGATATTGTAAACCTCTTTCTGAAAATGCCGATTCCCTGGCTGTTGTCCTGACTTCAGCACTTGGTCAACCAAAATCCAGACCAGGAAAGTGATAGGAAGATTAGAGATTTGTGTCTGGCTTGTCTCAGGTCAGTGACTACAACTTCTCCACATCATCATGAAGAGCAGGGAGATGGCATTTTCAGAAGGAGAGGCCAGCAATGGCATTGTCCATATTGGCAGCTTTCTCATAGGAGACATTAGAAGGAATCAGAACTGACTGGCATGGGGTATGGGGAGTCCTGGGCGATTCTGCCTAAAAGTGCGCACACATCCAGGTATCATCTGCAGCATCGCCACAGGTTGTAGCGTTTCTATGGTTACAGATGGGAGGGGACGGTCCTTCCTCCAGATCCCTCTGCATCTATTACTTGGCTCTCTCCCTCCCCATACATAAATATGACCTGATCAAATCTTCAGGTTCACAGCCGGTCATGGCGGGTGGTGGGTCATTGCGCACGTGTGGAGGGCTCTCAGAGCGGGCGGGATGGACGGATAATCTCTGATCTCAGCAGGCGGCACCGAGGGTCACAGACACTCCAGTGCTCAGAGCAATATCAGCAAACGGCTCAGAAAGTCCTTTCTCATAAGAATATTTATTGGAAGATATTAAGCATTGACATGGAAGGTAAGAGCCTAGAAGCAGTTTAACTCCAGCCTTCCCTTCGGCTTTGCACAGTTGTGCAAGCACCAGAAATGGCTTCCCCTGATTTCACTGCACACTGTGAGCTTCTCACAGCGTGCATTAGAAGCTGCAGCAAGTCAGATAGAGCTAGCCCTCCCAGTGGCATCACTAGGATTGGTGTCACCCGGTCCATAAAACATGGTGTCACCCCCCCACCACCACGGACATGATACAAGAGATGGTCAAAGACTGCAGAGAGGATACAAGAGGTAGTCAGAGACTGCAGACATGATACAGGAGATGGTCAGAGACTGCAGACATAATACAGGTGGTGGACAGAGACTGCAGACATAATATAGGAGATGGGTGGAGACTGCAGACATGATACAGGAGGTGGTCAGAGACTGCAGACATGATACAGGAGGTGGTCAGAGACTGCAGACATGATACAGGAGGTGGTCAGAGACTGCAGACATAATACAGGTGGTGGTCAGAGACTGCAGACATAATACAGGAGATGGGCGGAGACTGCAGACATGATACAGGAGGTGGTCAGAGATTGCAGAGAAGATACAAGCGATGGTCAGAAACTGCAATGAGGATACATGAGATGGTCAGAGACTGCAGACATGATACAGGAGATGGCCAGAGACTGCAGACATGATACATGAGGTGGTCAGAGACTGCACACATAATACAGGAGATGATCAGAGCTGCAGAGAGGATACAAGAAATGGTCAGAGACTGCAGACATAATACATGAGATGGTCAGAGACTGCAGACATAATACAGGAGATAGTCAGAGACTGCACACATAATACAGGAGATGGTCAGAGACTACAGACATAATACAGGAGATGGTCAGAGACTACAGACATAGTACAGGAGATGGTCAGAGACTGCGGACATAATACAGGAGATGGTCAGAAAACTGTAGACATAATAAAGGAGATGGTCAGAGACTGCAGAGAGGATACAAGAGATGGTCAGAGACTGTAGACATAATACAGGAGATTGTCAGAGACTGCATAGAGGATACTAGAGATGGTCAGAGACTGCAGACATAATATATGAGATGGTCAGAGACTGCAGACATGATACAAAAGATGGCCAAAGACTGCAGACATGATACAAGAGATAGTCAGATACTGCAGACATAATACAGGAGATGGTCAGAGACGGCAGAGAGGATACAAAAGATGGTCAGAGACTGCGGACATAATACAGGAGATGGTCAGAGACTGCAGACATAATACAGGAGATGGTCAGAGACTGCAGACATAATATAGGAGACAGTCAGAGCTGCAGAGAGGATACAAGAGATGACCAGAGACTGCAGACATGATACAGGAGATGATCAGAGACTGCAGAGAGGATACAGGAGATGGTCAGAGACTGCAGACATAATAAAGGAGGTGGTCAGAGACTGCAGACATAATACAGGAGATGGTCAGAGACTGCAGACATAATACAGGAGATGGTCAGGCCTAAAGAGTGGATACAAGAGATGGTCAGAGACTGCAGAGAGGATTCAAGAGATGGTCAGAGACTGCAGACATAATACAGGAGATGGTCAGAGACTGCAGACATAATATAGGAGACAGTCAGAGCTGCAGAGAGGATACAAGAGATGACCAGAGACTGCAGACATGATACAGGAGATGATCAGAGACTGCAGAGAGGATACAGGAGATGGTCAGAGACTGCAGACATAATAAAGGAGGTGGTCAGAGACTGCAGACATAATACAGGAGATGGTCAGAGACTGCAGACATAATACAGGAGATGGTCAGGCCTAAAGAGTGGATACAAGAGATGGTCAGAGACTGCAGAGAGGATTCAAGAGATGGTCAGAGACTGCAGACATAATACAGGAGATGGTCAGAGACTGCAGACATAATATAGGAGACAGTCAGAGCTGCAGAGAGGATACAAGAGATGACCAGAGACTGCAGACATGATACAGGAGATGATCAGAGACTGCAGAGAGGATACAGGAGATGGTCAGAGACTGCAGACATAATAAAGGAGGTGGTCAGAGACTGCAGACATAATACAGGAGATGGTCAGAGACTGCAGACATAATACAGGAGATGGTCAGGCCTAAAGAGTGGATACAAGAGATGGTCAGAGACTGCAGAGAGGATTCAAGAGATGGTCAGAGACTGCAGACATAATACAGGAGATGGCCAGAGACTGCAGACAGAATAGAGGAGATGGTCAGAGACTGCAGACATAATATAGGAGATGGTCAGAGCTGCAGAGAGGATACAAGAGATGCTCAGAGACTGCAGAGAGGATTCAAAAGAAGGTCAGAGACTGCAGACATGATACAGGAGATGGCCAGAGACTGCAGGCATGATACAGGCGATGATCAGAGACTGCAGAGAGGATACAGGAGATGGTAGGAGACTGCAGACATGAAAGAGGAGATGGTACAAGAGATGGTCAGAGACTGCAGAGAGGATACAAGAGATGGTCAGAGTTTGTGGCTATAGCCGCATTCACAATGGCGTGGGAGTTTCCAGCAGCCATAGAGGGAAGGTGCGGTGGTCAGGCCTCTAAAACTCCGTGTGGCCATGCTTTTTTTTTAGGGGTTTATGGGTAAGGTTACAATGTACCCCATACTCATTCACATGGGGTGGGGCAAGATGGCAGGAAGGGAGCTCGCTGCAGAACATGTGAAAAGGTCCCGCTGCAGGACCACAATAAAGGGCATCACAGCAGGAGTAAAGGGCCCCGGGATCAGTGGGAAGGGCCCGGCCGGGTGTCAGGGGGGACCTTCATGATTTCTTGTACCGGGGCCCTGAAGGTTCTAGTTACGCCTCTGGTCAGTGTCATCAGTAACCTCTGTAATCCTTAATAATACACAGATTAGGGAAGAACCAGATATTACCAGCAGCCCTTACGGGAATAGCGCTACATGAAGATGCCATGTTTTATCTTAGTATAAAAACTGCCAACCACTCAAGCAACAATCTATTTGCTCTCGCTGCAATAAACAGTCTAGCAACAAGGGAGTTTGCACTTCATTTGATATTTTGAATGCACTAATATTATTATTATTGTTCATTGAATGCACTAACCATGTATTGTTAGCTAGTGGTAGGGCTCTGCCCAGTTAGGCGGTATTCATTTGTATACAATATATACTGTAAGAATTCTGTCACTTGACAAGATATTTATCTGACCTGGTGACAGTCTCCTGAATGTAATGTACAAAGTTTATTATACCTCAACTAGGGAATGTTTACTATGTGGAATGCCACATACACTGATATATTTTTCCTCTTCCCATCCTCTATTTTAATATGTGATTGTTGGTCTGGTCTGTTCAGGGTTTCACAGGCTGGGAGTTTGATTGCTTCCCACTGCCTCTGGAACAAGTTTCTAGGGAGGTAGAATTCAAATAAGCAGCCTAAATATTGATCAGGGCCTAGCCAATCCCTGGGAAGGTGTCCCCCAGATGGTGGCTGGAAAGCTGATAAATAGTTTGGAGCCCTGGAGAGAGGGTCTTTCCCCAGCAAGGAGAGTTCCAAGCCTCAGGGGGCTATTGTCTCTGAGGCAGCCTATGGACTGTGTTGCTGTGGTATCAGCGGTGGCAGGGCTGGGTCCTGGAGCTGGTTTGGAACTGATTGCAGGACTTCAGCACAAGGCATCTGTCCAGAGGAAGCTGGAAGGTTGCAGCTGTCCTGAGGAATTGTGATTCCTGTGTGCACTGGGTATTGGCATTTGTGCATAGGTGCAAAGTAACCAGATGCCAAAGACTTGCTTCATGGTTTTCAGCTGTGACGTCTTAGACTGCTCAGAGACATGCCTTATAGTCCCCAGCTGTGCCGCAATGGACTTTCTATCATTCACATTTACTCAGGAAGAGAATTGTCCTCCAATGGCAGAATACTAAACATTAGAGTATCCCTTGCCCTAATGCTCTAATCCCTTCCCTGTTACCAGTTTTACAAGCGATAAATTACAAAAAGACAACCCCTATACTCATGGGCGTCTGCAGAACTTTTTCCAGGGGGGGGCATAATTTCAAGGTCATCCATGCTCTGCCCCTTTTTGACAATGTTATAATTACATTACCATGGTCAGAGACTACAGACGTAGTACAGGAGATGGTCAGAGACTGCAGACGTGATACAGGAGATGGTCAGAGACTGCAGACGTGATACAGGAGATGGTCAGAGACTGCAGACATGATCCAGGAGATGGTCAGAGACTGCAGACGTGATACAGGAGACAGTCAGAGACTGCGGACATGATACAGGAGACAGTCAGGGACTGCAGACATAGTACAGGAGACGGTCAGAGACTGCAGACATGATCCAGGAGATGGTCAGAGACTGCAGACGTGATACAGGAGACAGTCAGAGACTGCGGACATGATACAGGAGACAGTCAGGGACTGCAGACATAGTACAGGAGATGGTCAGAGACTGCAGACATGATCCAGGAGATGGTCAGAGACTGCAGACGTGATACAGGAGACAGTCAGAGACTGCGGACATGATACAGGAGACAGTCAGGGACTGCAGACATGGTACAGGAGACGGTCAGAGACTGCGGACATGGTACACGATACAGTCAGAGACTGAGGACATAGCACAGGAGATGGTCAGAGACTGCAGACATAGTACAGGATATGGTCAGAGACTGCGGACATGGAACAAGAGACAGTCAGAGACTGCAGACATAGCACAGGAGACAGTCAGAGACTGCGGACATAGTACAGGAAACGGTCAGAGACTGCATACATGGCCCAAGAGACTGTCAGAAACTGCATACATGGCCCAAGAGGATAAGGACCTAGTGGGGAACCCCTGATCTGATCCCTGATTCCAGGGGGGGGCAATTTCCCCCCTTGCCCCTACCTGCGGACGCCCATGCCTATACTGTTTATTGGAGACAGAGCAAATGGACTGTTGCTTAGGTGTCTGGTAGTCTCTATACTATTAGGGAAGAACCAGCTATTGCCAGCGGCCCTTACTGGGTTAGTGCTACAAGAAATTCTCAATCTTCTTGACAGTTGCTATTGGTGACCGCAGCATGCACTGAAGGAAATCCTGGAACGAGCCCCCACATGTAGCACTACTGTCAGGAAAGACGCAGAACTCGTGTTTCCATAAGAAGAAACACGGTGCGCAAGTGCGTGCATGAACGAACGGACGGCACGAATGTTCGTGCGCACGCGCGACAGGGAGGCGCGCATTCCCGTTCGTAACCGTTCTTGGCGCCAAAGGGGCTACTTAAACCAGTGACATGGGATCAATGCCGTTTGGTCTACAACGTTCCTGAGATTCCTGTTACCTGTCTATCTGCTGAACCTGTTCTTCTGATCTACCGGCTTGATCCTGACACCGCTGCTATCCGCCTGCCCTGACCTTTGGCTTTCCTTGACGATCCTTTTGCCTGCTCCTTGGTACCACTCTGTCAGCCCGTTGCCGACCCGGCCTGTGTCTGACCATCCTTCTGCCTTCTCCTTGGTTCCTGATCCGCCTGCCTGCTGTCTGATCCAGTCTGTCTCTGGCCTTCTCATCCAGCATCACCTGCTTGGTTCAGCCGGACAGGGCTATCGTCAGCTGTTTCCCGGAGTTCCTCCTCTGCTCCAGCTAGCTGCATCTCCAGCCCTGCCTGTGACCACGGAACCTGTGTTCCAGTCAAGCACTCGTGCCATTCTGCACTCTTGAGCCTCCTGTTCATAATATCAGGGGTTCCTGAGTCAGGATTGTAAAAGAGGCTGTCCTCGGCAGTTGCAGACTCCACCATCAGGTACGTGACAACTACCCTTGTAAAGGCTGCTGGGAATAGCTGTTTTTTCCAGCCCCCCGGGTGCAAAAGACACTGATAAAGTACCATTGGGGCTGGGCAGGAAGGGGTTAAATATCATATGCAGTAACAACTGTCAGTGCTAAATACATATTACTTACAACAATACTCAATTTATTGGTGTCAAAGCTTTAAGTGCTGCAAATGTGGCTAATTAGCAGCACCAGTTTTGGAAAATGAACAACTGCTGGGTCTTGTAGTGCCACCACTGCTGCCGATCGGCACACAGTAGATCTCTTTTCCTATACCAGCTGAGTTAGTTCACTGCATTGGTGAGCAGACATGTGTGGTGCCACTTTGTCGCCAGATCAATAGTAGCCCTGTGACAACACAAATAACACACTCCTTGTCATATGGACAGCAGCAGCGGACGGTGATAGGTGTACCCAATAATTATATTGTATGTCCACCAGACCTGCTCATTGAAAGCCACACAAATGAACTCCAGACTAACAATATACTGTGCATTCCTGGGTGCATGGCCTGCTCAATGCATGCCGATCAACAGTCATGGGTCATGTAAAAACATAGATATAAAGAAGAGATGTTTATCTAAGATGCCAAACCAGTTGAGGGACCTCCCATTTAGCCTTCAAGAGGGTGACTTAAGCTCAAGGTGGATCAAACCAAAAGGAGTGCCAAGCCTTACAGCCCAAGTAGAAAGGCATGCAAGGACCCTTGCTCTTTGTATGGAAGCAGCAGTCTCTCTACAGAGGCCCAACACTACCCCCGCTGAGTCAAAGCTAGAGCTCTCCAATCAGTAAAGCTCATGCTCCCCTCTGTACTATGTCTCTGTAAAGAGACGGCCATCTTGGTAGAGGCAGGGCTTTGATTTCTCAGAGTCTCCAGCAAAGAGAAAAGTGTGCAGCACCCAAAACTGGTGAGACTAATAGTCATAAGCAGCAGTGCGTTAGATGATCTCGCACTGCAGATATACAGCTCTCCTGGCTCCTACATGGCAGCATACAGGTGTGGACCTATAGTCAGGGTCTGTGCTTAGAGCCTGAGGAACCAGATCCCAGGAGGGAAGTCTAGAGTCACTGTACCTCCAGGACTGGAGCTAATAGACTGCACCCTGTGTGAGGATCTGAGCCGAGAGACTCAGCCTTTGGGACCTGACTTCAGGAACCTGCTGATTGCCTGCCAGAAGTGGTGAGCTAAATTACACATCTTAAACATTTGCCACACATAGTTAACGCCTTAAAGACTGGTTTTACACAGCTGTTCAGCTACATTCCCCACCAACACTTTTAAAGGGACAGTGCACCACCTAAAGAATGGCCCCACCAAAAGCCAACGTTAACTATTAGGCGCCAGGTAATTTCTGCCACCTTCAGGGGTACCCCCTATACTAAAAATGCATACGCTCACCAATTATTGGGATTGTATGTATATACACAAGGACCCTATTATTCTTCTGAGTTAGTTGATGCTGTTCTAGGGACTCCAGTTGCACTTGTTATAGTTCAGTTTAACTTTCTTTAGGCTGGGTTAACATATGAACCGAATGCAGCTCACAGCAGGGGTCCTGGTTCACCGTTTCAGGTCCAATTTCAACCCGAATTTTGGGCTGAATTTGTACCTGAAATGGATCAAAAGTCGCACAGCGTTTTTGTGAAAAACGCGCCGGACCTGCAGCAGAGATATGTGAACCGGCTCCATAGAGAACCGGTCAAAATCTCCTGCTATTGTGAATTGGGTGCAGGGAACCCGCATCCAATTCGCAATGGTGTGAACCCAGCCATAGTCTTTGAGTGCCAGCTATTGGGTCATTGAGTGTTCATCCATTTTAATGCCCTTAATTATTTGTAATTATCTGATCATCGATTTATGCCTTGTTTGATTCCATTTGCCATAATATATTTAATTAATTTACCTCCATGTTGCTTGTAGGCTTATTCGGGTGCATTATTAGAGAGTGGTAGCTTACTAACTCTTAAGTCACACAGGTGTAAACAGTTTTACGTCAACAGCATGTCAGTGAGGATCAAGCAGTTAAGGGAGTTGTGGCATAACAGAGGACCCACCATCACCAGCGGCTCCTGCAGGGGCAAGTGCTACACATATGGTACTATGCACCACCCTAACCCAACCCATATGACCTGAGATAACTATAAAAAATTCTAGAGAGTGCCACTCCCTATTCTCATAAATAGCTCTTCCCAAATAAGAGGACCATTTACAGCAGTGGTTCTCAACCTTAGTCCTCAAGTACCCCCAACGGGCCATGATTTGGGAACTTCCCTTAGGTGAAATAGCTCTTATCAATACCATGTCATTGATATTGATTTAAAGCAGCTGTGCAACTGCAAAGTAAAGGAAAATCTGAAAACATGGCCCATTGGGGGTACTTGAAGGCTCATTTCGAACATGACAGTATTTCAGGAAGTCATGATCATCCAGCACAGGGTTCACCAATAGCCACCTCTCGGCTTTATCTTGCCTAAAACTCATAGCGATATTGGCCTGCTGCATAACGATGCAAGGGACACATTGGCACCTCCAGCCTTTTCAATTGGGCTTCCTTAAGCAGTGCTGCAGGACCTCTCTCCTGCACTGATGGTGCAATAGGCAATTTAGCACCTTCAGCCTTTTCAACTGGGCTTCTTTTGGCAGTGCTGCAGGACTTCCCTTCTGCACTGATGGCACAGTGGTCACATTGGTGCATTCAGCCCTTTCAATTGGGCTTCCTCAAGCAGCGCTGCAGGACCACTCTTCTGCATTGATGGTGCTATGGACAAGTTAACACCTCCAGCCTTTTCAACTGGGCTTCCTTAAGCAGTGCTGCAGGACCTCTCTTCTGCACCAATGGTGCAGTGGTCACATTGGTTCCCTCAGCCTTTTCAACTGGGCTTCCTTAAGCAGCACTGCAGGACCTCTCTTCTGCACCAATGGTGCAATGGGCAAATTAGCACCTCCAGGCTTCTCAACTGGGTTTCCTTAAGCAGTGCTGCAGGACCTCTCTCTTGCACTCTTGCTGCAGGTCCTCTCTTCTAAATCAGTGGTGCAGTGGGCACATTGGTGCCTTCAGCCTTCTCAATTGAGCTTCCTTAAAGTGGTTGTCAACTCGTGACAACCACTTTAACCTACAGGTAACCCTATAATAAAGCTTACCTGTAGGTGCACTGCATATCTCCTAAACCTGTACGGTTCAGGAGATATGCAGGGTACTAGCTGTGCTGACGTAATTTTGGCATATGCACAGTGAAGAAACAGCCTCCGTGCCGTTTCTTCACTGAGATTGTGCCGTGACTGGCGGCTACCCGTGCGCATGCGCGGGAGTGACGTCACGCGACTCCGGCCAGTCACAGAGCCGGAGATCGCGGCCCCAGAAGGAAGAGGGGCTAAAGATGGATGCTGCCAGCACAGAGGACAGTGCTGGGCATTGCAGGCTTCGTTTGCAGGTAAGTGGTACATAATGGGCTACTATGCGATTCATAACCGGCCCATTATGCTTCTATTTTACAGGGCAATGTAGAGGAAATAAACCAAATCTGGGTTTACTTCCTCTTTAAGCAGTTCTGCAGGACCTCTCTCCTGCACGGATGGTGTAATGGGCAATTTAGCACCTTCAGCCTTTTCAACTGGGCTTCTTTAGGCAGTGGTGCAGGACCTCTCTTCTGCACTGATGGTACAGTGGTCACATTGGTGCCTTCAGCCCTTACAATTGGGCTTCCTCAAGCAGCACTGCAGGACCTCTCTTCTGCCGTGGGCACATGGTTCCTTAAGCATTCTCAACTGGGCTTCCTTAAAGCAGTCGTAAACCAGGGATGTCCCAAAAAAAAGAAAAAAAAAAACCTGCAGGGCAATGGCATGATGAAATACTTAGAATGAAGCCCTCCAACGCTGTAATGCCACCGCTGAGAGGGCTGACATGTTCCTCCTGCCTTTCTTCTGGGTTCGCATGCTCTGGCTATGTGATTGGCTGGAGCCGTGATTACATCACTGCTGCTCATGCGCGTGGCAACCCCCGGTCCCGGCATGGAACTCTGAAGTTCTGGCAAGGTATGCCGGTCCTTCAAATCGCATGCGCCGGTGATGTCACTGGCTGCATTCAGGGTGAATATCTCCTAAATGGTGCAGGTTCAGAAGATATTCATTTTACCTAGGCCTTATTATAGCCTTACCTGTAGGTAAAAATGACCAAGCGGGGTTTACAACTGCTTTAAGCAGTGCTGAAGAGCCTCTTTTCTGCAACAGATCAAAATAGTTCTTTGTATGAAACAGAATCTGTGTTGATGGACCAAAGAAAACCTATTGCGTTCACAGACTCTAGGTCTGGTCTCGATGATCGCAGATACCTCCAATGTGAGCGGCAAGGGATGTGGGGCATGCTGCTCAGACCCCAAGACACAAGCAAGATGGATGTTCAGAGCCAGGGCTGCTGATAGGGCAGTACAACCAGCCCTCCTGTACTGGGACCGGGCCCCATCAGTTCAAAAGGGGGTCCAGGCACCTGTTTAGCAGGAGGTCCGGCTGTACTGTCCTACCGCATGCACCGATTCTCTTCAGCCTCCCCCTGCAGCGCTGCCAGCTTCTCTTCTTTCTCCCTCCGGCTGCACTGCAGGGGGATTGGTTTCTAGCACATGAGCCCCTTCCATCTGCTGTCCAGGCTCCCCCACAGCACTGCCGGCTTCCCTCTTCTCCTGCTGTTGGCACACAGGGGGATGTTTCAAGATGTAGAGCAGGGGGAAAGGGGCCAGTAAATATGTAATTTACTGGCCCCTTCCAATCCTGAATGAACACAGTGAGCGATCGGAAACCAATCGCTCACTTTGTCCATTCATCACTGAAGCATAGTAAACTGCCCCTTTCTCTGTAGCCTGTCACTCGCTGTGTCCATTCATCACTGAAGCATAGTAAACTGCCCCTTTCTCTGTAGCCTGTCACTCGCTGTGTCCATTCATCACTGAAGCATAGTAAACTGCCCCTTTCTCTGTAGCCTCAGCTGCACAGATTATTGAATAGGATGCACTCCGAGGACTCCTGCTCATTTATCACTGAAGCATAGTAAACTGTCTTTACTATGCTTCAGTTTGTGAATGAGCAGGAATACTCGGAGTGCATCCTATTCAATAATCTGTGCAGCTGAGGCTACAGAGAAAGGGACTGAGAAATAAACAAGTCACTTTCGACCAAGGAAGGGGGCCCTTTTAGGTAGGCTGCATGTGGCCCCTGTTTTTCTAGCAGCAGCCTTGTTCAGAACCGATCACTTGGAATCGATTATCCTGGAACTATGACTTGGGTTAGGGCAAAGCCTAGCACCACATGTGTGCAGCCATGGTTAGGCACCAAGAATAGAAGATTACGGTAAGCAAGGGACAATTTTCCCAGGATGAGGCTGTAGGCCCCCGGAGAGCCTAGGCACACTCACATGCCAGGAAGTGCGTTGTTACCAATTCATTTCTACATTCTTTTAATCTGTTTCTTTAAAAAGAACAAAACACAGTGGAACCTTGGTTTACGAGTATCGCGGTTAACGAGCGTTTTGAAAGACAAGCATTTTTTTTTAAGTGCTGTCTCGCAAAACGGGCAGAATTAAAGTGATTCTAAGGCCTCATACACACGGGCGTATGTTTAAAAATAATCAAAACGTCGGGTCCGGCGCCAGGGAAAAATTTGTGTTTTTTTCGGCGTTAATAAGCGTTAGTGAGGGTCGGCATCAATAGGTGTTTAAAAAAAAATAAATAAACATTCCTCTGCTATTTTTTAACCTAAAACCCTGGCGCCGGTACGGCGTTAGTGAGCGTTTTGCGGCGTCGGCATCAAAAACGCCAAAACGTTACAGCCTCAGAACGCGCTGGCCGTGGGTTCTAGTTACAGCTCACGCCGACGCCCTCTACAGCTCAAAAACAGCAGCGTTTTTATGGGGCCATTGAATAACATGGAGAGCTTCAAAAAACGTGGCGTCAAAAAACGCCTGTGTGTATGAGGGCTAAAGCTTTGGTTTTTTTTAATAACAAATCTGTTATATTTACCTCTTTTGTGCAGTGGTTTTGTACAGAGTGGCCCCGACCCTCTTCTTCTGGGGTCCTCCAGCGGCGCTCCTGGGGCCTCCTCCGCATGGAACCATCATGGAAGCTTCCCTGGGGTCACACGTGCGGACGCGCTCCCGAGTCCTGCTGTTTGCGTGTATTCACACAAACAGCGGGACTCGGCCCCGCTCCCCGGGTCACTGGACCTGATTAACAGCAGCGGGAGCCAATGGTCCCCTGCTATCAATCTGGCCAATGAGGACCTGTGACATTGGCTGGAGCGGATTGCTCGTAACTGCCGCTGGAAGGAACGGGCTCAGGTAAGTAAAAGGGGGACTCGGGGGGGGGTCACCATTGAGAAAAGGTTGCATTAAGGCAAAAAAAACATGAGACT
>BLSH010557932.1:258728-279765 GCA_018402905.1 Glandirana rugosa | reverse complement strand
TCTCTTCCAGTGTCTCTCAATGTGAGGATCCTGTGTGATTCTGACAATGCAAACAGAAGGGTTGGGTGCGGTGGAGAGGCCTGTCCCTGGGATCCGTCATGCACACATCTTGCAATCAGGGCTCGTGGTTTAGGAGAGGGGGGAAATAATCGTCTCATTCTTCCCCGAGCCCTCAGTGATGGCAGACGCTGATAGCCCCGGCCCTCCATGACGCCACTTGTCAGCTGAATTCGCAGCATAAAAAGCCTCAATCCCCTCCGCTCCCCTCGCTGAATACTGATTGGCCACTCGTCTCTCCGGCTGCCTGTTAGAGCCTCTCTGATAGAGATATATGTGTGCAGAACGAGGCGGCCCGGGCGGTGGAGCACCTTCCCTTCCTTCTACTTTCCGCCAAGATGAAAGCCTTCCACAAGTGGTGCCGGCAATTTGAAGACGAGAGAAGGAACAAGTGAAGATGCGTTCTATGAATGAGCCGGCGTCATCCTCATCTGTTGTCAGGGATGGGTATAATCAGATTCATGGCAAGGGGCCCTGGCAGCAGCCTAAAGCTGAACTGCATTGAAACCGATCTCTGTTCCTGAAAACCCCAGAATACAACCCTTTGAAGATCTTGAACCCGCCTTCATTTCCTGTGTGAAAGACTTTTATCATCATCAATCCCCTCTCCTGTTGATCCACACTGCCGTTGCCCCTTTGCCAGGCTCTCACAGCCATTAGCTTTGTCTACCATCAATCATTTTTATTCCTGAGCATTATATGAAAGAACACACCCCTGACATCCATTTAGACATGCATGCTCCTCTGCTTTGCCACTGGGTGGTGCAGACGTTAGCTGTGCAATCTGCTGATCAAGCAACTGGTCAGCGAGTAGCATAGCTCAATTCTACAGCACCCAAGGAAGCACATGCACAGCTAAAGGGATGCCGGGAATGTGTTCTTTCATTTAACGCTCTTGAAAGACTAGCAGGCAGACCCAGTGAAGATTGCACAGCTAAAGCCTACAGCACCCAAGAAGGAACATACGCTTCTCATTGACTTCAATTATCATCAGTCCCCTCTCCTTCTCCTGTCATTGCCCCTTTACCAGTCTCTCACAGCTATTAACTTTTTCTGCCATAAATCATTTTGTTCCTGAGCCTTATATGAAATAACACATCCCTTTAGACATTAGTGCTCCTCTGCTTTGCCACTGGGTGGTGCAGACTTTAGCTGTGCAATCTGCTGATCAGTCATCCGGTGTCTTGGTAGGTAGAGGGGCGGTCTCGTGGGTGACTGTCCCGGACTTAATGATGGATCCGTCGGCCAGACGGATGTTCATTTTGTGGGCCTTTGGTTGCAGAGGGATTTGGTACAGTGCTGCGAAGGCTTGATCCACGAAGCAACTGCAAGCACCGGAGTCAATGATTGCTGGGACCCTGATATTCCCTCCGGGAAGCTGCAGGGAGAGGGAAAGAACAAGGTGAGGAGCATGACCCTGCTTGATAGGCATTTCAACCCTGGTAGTAGGAGGAAACTTACCGTGCTTGGCGGGGCAGACTCTAAGTGCCCCGGTTCCCCACAATAGAGGCACAAGCTCTGGGAGAAGAGTCCTTGTCTTTCTTCAGTGGTGAGAGACGGACGTAGGAGCCCTATCTGCATAGGCTCAGAGAGGAGGTGGTCACTGGAGCGAAGGGAGCAGGATTGGGTAGCTGGGAACCCGTGGGAGCATCCAAGTGGGAAGATCTTTCGGCGCGGTGTTCTTGGAGAAGCCGGTCAATTTGGAGGGCCAGGTTGATGGGTGCGTCAAGGGTTTAGGGCACCCCTACTCGGGCCAGCTCATCTTTAAGGGGTTCTTACAGACCCAGGCTGATAACACAGTGCGGCATCGTTCCATGCTGTATCTGCGTTCCAGCGCCGGAACTCCGCTACATAGTCTTCTGCGGTGTGGCGACCCTGTTGGAGAGCATGTAAGGTAGCCTCCGCTGTGGCGGCCTAGTGGGGGTCCTCATAAAGTTGGCCCATGGCTTGAAAAAATAGAGCCAATGTGGAGACTTCCGGGGCTCTCTGCTCCCATAGCCGGTGGGCCCATGACTGGGGTTCATCCTGAAGTAAGGAGATGACAAGCCCTACCTTGGTGGCCTCGAGAGAGAAGGTACATGCCTGGAGGCCAAAGTATAGCTCACAGAAATTTTGGAAGGCCTGGAACTTGCGGCGGTCCCCAGAAAACTTGTCTGGCAGGGGGACCTTGGGTTTCGATGGCAGAGCCACAATGGGGTGGGCTGCGGATTGACCAGCCCCTGGGGCTATAGGCGCTGAGAGTTCCTGTACCCGCTCTTCCAACTGGGTACAGCCTTCTTGCAGGTTTTTTACTGCTTGTGTGAGACCAGCAAGGTGAGCACACAGATCGTCCATAGGAGAGTGGGCTCCCTGCACAGACTCGGTCATGGCTGTCCGTTTCTGTCACGTTCCTGGTGGTGGAGTCTGTCTTATGCAGGGAGCAACCACTCTTATGGCCCAGGCTCTGGAACCCCTGGTACAGAAGACAGGGAGTTCTAGAGCACCAGAGGGGCACGAGGGCTGGACTGGATCACTGCTGGAGATGTGAGAAGTCCTTTGGTGGCTCGTGCGGTAAGTAGCGTGGTGATGTTGGCAACAGAGGGTGCAGGCAGGAGAGTTGTCAGGTACAGGCAGAGTTCGTCAACAGGCTGGCGGCAAGGTACCAAAGGGTCAGGCAGAAGCATAGTTATGGGCAAGCTGGGGGTAGGTGCAGGCAGAGTTCAATCAGAGTCAGGGCAAGCCGGATCACAGGAAGCAGGTCACAGGTAAACGGGTAACAAGAACACGGACACACTGTAGAACGGACAGCACTGGCTGCATGGTGCTGTCCGGTTTAAATAGCTTGTTTGGCTCCAGTGGTGTCGCGCATGTGCCCGTTTGTCTGCCGCGTTCCCGTGCGCTCCTGCAAGCGCCTGTGCAACTGAATAGGCAAACTTGATTCATTGCTCACAAGTGTTCTCTGACACAGTCTCTTACAGCTATTAACTTTGTCTGCCATAAATAATTTTGTTCCTGAGCATTATATGAAAGAACACATCCATTAAGACATTCGTGCTCCACTGCTTTGCCACTGGGTGGTGCAGACTTTAGCTGTGCAATCTGCTGATCAGTTGCCTGATCACGCAACTGATCAGCGGATAGCATAGCTCAAGTCTACAACACCCAAGGAAGCACATGCACAACTAATAGGATGTGGGGAATGCGTACTTTCATTTAACCCTCTTGAAAGACTAGGAGACAGACCCAGTAAGGATTGCACAGCTAAAGCCTACAGCACCCAGGGAGGAACAATGACTTCAATCATCATCAGTCCCCTTTACTCTCTTCGCCGTTGACCCTTTACCAGTCTCTCACAGCTATTAGCTTTGTCTCCCATCAATAATTTTGGTCCTGAGCATTATATGAAAGAACGCATCCCTTGCATTCCCTTTAGACATGCATGCTCCTCTGCTTTGCCATTGGGTGATGCAGATGTTAGCTGTGCAATCTGCTGATCAGTTCCTTGATCAAGCAACAGATCAGCAGATAGCATAGCTCAAGTCTACATCACCCAAGGAAGCACATGCACATCTAAAAGGATGCTGGGAATGTGTTCTTTCATTTAACGCTCTTGAAAGACTAGCAGACAGACCCAGCAATGATTGCATAGCTAAAGCCTACAGCAACCAGGAAGGAACATGCATCTCTCAATCATCATCAGTCCCCACTTCTCCCCCAATCATTGCCCCTTTACCAGTCTCTCACAGCTTTGTCTCCCATCAATCATTCTGTTCCTGAGCCTTATAGGAATGAACACATCCCTTGCATCCATTTAGACAAGCATGCTTCTCTACTTTGCCACTGGGTGGTGCAGACATTAGCTGTGCTATCTGCTGATCAGTTGCTTGATTAGAAATCAAGCACCTGATCAGCAGATAGAACCACTTAAGTCTACAACACTCAGGGAAGTACACGCACATCTAAAGGGATGCTGGGAATGTGTTCTATCATATAGCGCTCCTGAAAGAGTATCTATATAGGCAGGGTGCTGTGACATTTACAAGAGCCTGCCAGCCCCTCTCACCAAATTAGGAGCGAAGACTAGCAGATTGACCCAGTGAGGATTGCACAACTAAAGACTACCTCACCCAGTGAGGAACATTCTCAATGACTTCAATCATTGTCAGTCCCCTCTGCTCCCCCCAACCCCGTCATTGCCACTTTACCAGTCTCTCACATC
Organism: Glandirana rugosa; assembly: GCA_018402905.1. Classification (NCBI taxonomy): domain Eukaryota; kingdom Metazoa; phylum Chordata; class Amphibia; order Anura; family Ranidae; genus Glandirana; species Glandirana rugosa. The sequence goes on along the minus strand of BLSH010557932.1, from coordinate 275,510 downwards.
TATGAATCTTGTCTGCCATCAATCATTTTGTTCCTGAGCATTATATGAAAGAACACATCCCTTGCATCCCTTTAGACATGCATGCTCCTCTGCTTTGTCACTGGGTGGTGCAGATATTAGCTGTGCAATCTGCTGATCAGATGCTTGATTACAAATCAAGCACCTGATCAGCGGATAGCTGATAACATTATGCCCCTCCCTCTACCACTAGCTTTTAGTTATAGTCTCCCACTGCAGTAGAGCGACATGGAGTCAGAACAATAGCTCTGTGATCAGCTGGACCCTAATGGGGGGGGGTGTTAGGGGACTGTATGAGTGGTTTTCTCGGAATGAGGGATGATGGGAGCTTTTATTAAAGCTGAACAGTTTCTAGTTTCTGTAAAACAGTACAATTATTCTGGGCTCCATCTAGTGGCCAGATTTAATATTGCATGGAGAACAAACACATTGAGTTTTCCTGCTGGAGGCAGAACAAACACAATTAAAAAAAAAACTATTATATTGGTGCATCCCAAAATAATGGGTTCAGTTTTGTAAAATACTTCAGTTGTGATTTTAACCCCTTCAAGCCGCTGTGGAAAAATTAGGCCCCACTCGACAGGGCTTTTCTCCGTGGGGCTGCATATTTGCGTATCTCCCTTTATGCCGGGAGCGTAGCGCACCGTGAGCTCCCAGCACAGAGATCGATGTCTCACCGTGCGCTCCGGGCCCCATACTAATGATCGGGACCCGGAACTCCCGATTCCGGATCACCTGATCCTCTGATTGGCTATCACAGTGATCAGTCACTGTGAAGCCCGCCCCTGTGTTTTCTTTCTCTGTGAATGGAGGAGAGAAGTACATTGTATCTCTCTTTCTCTCTCCTTGCAAAGAAAAAAAAGTGTGTGTAAAAAATAAATAAATAATATAATAATAATAATAATAAAATAATATAATAATAAATAATATAATAATAATTTTAAAAAAATTACAATAAAAAATACCCAGATCAAGGTTCGATCTAAGGTCAGTGCCAGGGTTAGTGTTTGGGTCAAGGTCAAGGTCAGGGTCAGTATTTTTTTTAGACTTGATTTTTATTTTTATTAGTGTCAGTGTGTTTTAGGTAGGAAAAAAAAAGCAAAATGCGCACCATTGTATTACGGGTACAAACAACAACTAACACACACATATGTGCTATCACTGCGATCATCAGGAGTAAGAGAATTTATTTTGGGTTGTTCTTTGGTGGAATGTTATGGTAGTAGCTAGAAATATACAGCTAAACAGGGTGGATAAAAATCAATGATTTTTTTACCGGAAGGATTTCCCACGGTAGGACCAGAGCACTTTTTGTGATTCGGCGCTGCGTCGCTTTAACTGACAATTGCGCGGTCGTTCGGCGTTGTACCCAAAACAAAACTTGTGCCCTTTTTTTCCCACAAATAGAGCTTTCTTTTGGTGGTATTTGATCACCGCTGCGTCATTTCTGATCACCGCTATAAACAAAAAAATTTTTTGCTATTTGCTATTTTGCAAAAAAAAAAAACAATACAAAATATTTCTTACTTTTTGCTAAAATACAAATCCAAAAAAAAAAATATATAAAAAAACGAATTTATTCATCGGTTTTGGCCGATTTATATTCTTCCTCATAGTTTTGGTAAAAAAAAAAAATCGCAATCTGCGTTTATTGATTGGTTTGTGCAAAAGTTGCCACGTTTACAAACCATGAGAATTAATTTCTGGCGTTTTTACTATTTTTTTTTTTTTTTACTAGTAATGGCGGCGATCTGCGATTTTTATCGGGACTGCGATATTGGGGCGGACATGTCAGACACTTTTGACACTTTTTTGGGAACAATGACATTTATTCAGCGATCAGAAATGTAAATATTCCCTGATTACTGTATAAATGTCATTGGCAGTGAAGGGATTAACCTGCAGGGGGAGATCTAGGGGGTAACTGTGTCCCCTAGGCGTGTTCTAACTGTGAGGGGGCTGGGCTGCCAGGGGCACCAGAGATCTAACTGATCCCAGTGACAGAGCGGGGAACCGCCGTGTTTACATCAGCAGTTCCCCGTTTTTCTTCTCTGCCAGGCAATCGCGGCTCCCCGGTGGTCCATGCAGTAATGATTCACAAACGTTTTAGCAGAATGTTCAAAAGAAAAATCTCTGAGGGAAAGGGGAAAAAAAAGGAAAAACAAACAAACACACAAAATCCAATGTAAATGGGGATGGCTCTCTCTCTGCCTTATCTCAGTGACCCTGCTGTCAGCTTTATTATCATCACCATTTACATTGGATTTTGTGTGTTTGTTTTTCCTTTTTTTTCCCCTTTCCCTCAGAGATTTTTCTTTTGAACATTCTGCTAAAACTTTTGTGAATCGGTACTGCTTGAACCTTGAAGAAGGGGAGAAACCCCGAAAGCTCGTCCTGAAAAATTGTATGTTAATGCAAATAAACAAAGTATCAGGGGCAGTACTTTGTTTTCAAAAAACAAAACAGAAAGGGAGGTGTGTGCACCTAGTGCATTACCATAAAAATTTATTAGAATTGTAAAAAAGTTTAAAAATGAATACTCACAAAACCACAATGTGGTATCACAGCTCTGAGGAAGGGGGCGTGCCCCCGAAACGCGTCAGCTGTTACCCCACCTTGTGCTCTTTCATCTACCCATTTGCATCATCTCGCTTTGGTTTTATGGCTTTGTGAGACCACATTGTGGTTTTGTGAGTATTCATTTTTAAACTTTTTTACAATTCTAATACATTTTTATGGTAATGCGCTAGGTGCGCGCGCCTCCCTTTCTGTTTTGTTTTTTGAAAACGAAGTACTGCCTGTGATACTTTGTTTATTTGCGCTAACATACAATTTTTCAGGGCAAACTTTCAGGGTGTGTCCCTTTCTTCAAGGTCCAAGCAGCAGTGTTGCCAACCGCCAGTAAATTTACTGACAGTTTGTAAAAATCAGTGATTTTTACAGCTGTCTATAAATATCAGGGTCTGATAATTTGTCATGCTGTGCTGACTTTTTAAGTGTAAACCGGGCAAACTACTTGATATGGGTATTGTCAGTGTTTCCATGTTGTGTTTAAATATCAATTGTCTTAGTTTTTAATAGGAGTTCAGTTATTTTTCAGGTTGCCAGTAAAAAATGTGCTCCGCCAGTAAATTATCCATGTTTTGCCAGTAAAAAATGCTGCGGGAGGTTGGCAACACTGCCAAGCAGTAATGATTCACAAAAGTTTTAGCAGAATGTTCAAAAGAAAAATCTCTGAGGGAAAGGAAAAAAAAAGAAAAATCAAACAAACACACAAAATCCAATGTAAATGGTGATGGTAATAAAGCTGGCAGCAGGGTCACTGAGATAAAACAGAGAGAGAGCCATCCCCATTTACATTGGATTTTGTGTGTTTGTTTGATTTTACCTTTTTTTTTCCTTTCCCTCAGAGATTTTTCTTTCGAACATTCTGCTAAAACGTTTGTAAATCGGTACTGCTTGGACCTTGAAGAAGGGGAGATACCCCAAAAGCTTGTCCTGAAAAATTGTATGTTAGTGCAAATAAACAAAGTACCACGGGCAGTGCTTAGTTTTCACTAAGGCCCCTTTCACACTGGGACCGCCCGAGCTTCAGCGGTAAACCGCCGCTAATTTAGCGGCGATCTACCGCTGTAATAGCAGCGCTATGGCGCCGCTATTCGGGCAGCAGCACGGCAATTTTAACCCCCCCCCACAAGGGGTTAAACAGGGGTTAAAGGTGCCGGCGATCGACGCTCCCAATCTAATGGCAGGGGCGGTGGAGGACCCCGGACGTCCCCATAACTGAGTCCTTGTCACTGATGCAACAAAATGACGTTAAGGAATTTTCTGTAAAAGCCCTGAAAAATCATGCTTGTGACTGAGGCACACCTCAGTCAGAAAGCATCCATTGAGATGCATGAAAATAATTTTTAAAGTATTATTGCAGCTGTACTTTTAGCGCTATACCGCTGTAATAACGCCCCAGTGTGAAAGGGGCCTAACACACCTCAAAGTTGCAAAATTGTGCTTGGGTACTTAGATTTGCTTTACCCTTAGGTTGCTTTCACCCTGGGGCCGCCCGAGCATTAGCGGTAAAGCGTGGCTAGTTTAGCAGCACTTTACCGCTGTTATAGCGGCGCTTTGGAGCTGCTATTTGGGCGGCAGCTGGGCACTTTTAACCCCTAAGAAGGGGCGCTTCCGGAGCGGTGTACAGCCTCTTCAGAAGCGCTGCCCATTCATTTCAATACCCGCCCCAAAAATGCTGCTTGCGGGAGTTTGTTTCCTCTCCTGCAAGCGCGCCACCCCAGTGTGAAAGGACACACCGAGTTTAATTAAGAGGCGCTTTACGGGCATTATTTTTAGCTAAATAACTCCTGTAAAGCGCCTCAGTGTGAAAGGAGTCCTAGGCTGGAAGACGTTAATGGATAACTGCAATCTTCAAACCACATGAGCTCCTTTACTATGTCCAGAGAAACCATGCAGTTTTCCAAATGGATGGCGAGGTGGGCGGAGCTTCACTAAAACTATAAAGTGGTTTGTGATCTCCCCCCCCCCCCCCATGGGTTTCATGCAGAGCCGTATATAAGTCATCGGGGCACTTGGAAACTTAGCTATAACGTATGCAGAGAGTTTATAATCTGTGAGGGTACTATGCAAACCATAACTAATGGTTCTTGGCCCTGAAACTATTGAATCATACAGTCCTGTGAAGCAGACACCTTATATACGCTATTTGTCAAAAGTATTGGGACACCTGCCTTTACACGCACATGAACTTTAATGGCATCCCCTCTTAGTCCATAGGGTTCAATATTGAGTTGGCCCACTATTTGCAGCTATAACAGCTTCAACTCTTCTGGGAAGGCTGTCCACAAGGTTTAGGAGTGTCTATGGGAATGTTTGACCATTCTTCCAGAAGAGCATTTGTGAGGTCAGCACTGATGTTGGATGAGAAGGCCTGGCTCACAGTTTATGCTCTCATTTATCCCGGGGTGATCTATCGGGTTGAGGTCAGTACTCTGGGCAGGCCAGTTAAGTTCCTCCACCCCAAACTCGCTCATCCATGTCTTTATGGACCTTGCTTTGTGCAGTGGTCCAAACCATTTAGTGGAGGGGGGATTATGGTGTGGGGTTGTTTTTCAAGGGTTGGGCTTGGCCCCTTAGTTCCCGTGAAGGGAACTCTTCCCTTCAGCATACCAAGACATTTTGGACAATTTCATACCCCCAACTTTGTGGGAAGAGTTTGGGGATGGCCCCTTCCATCATGACTGCGCACCACTGCACAAAGCAAGTTTGGGATGAAGGAACTTGACCTCAACCTGACAGGACACCATTGTACATTCTCAGGACCTGCTCTGCAGACAAGCTGCTCTGCACTCGGCTCGGGTCGATCAGTGTAGACCGCAGACAGGGGAATAGAAACTGAACAATTTAGCACTGGCCTGGGCATCTGAGGACAGCTCGCAAAGCACATAGAAAACACAGAAAAGAACACAAGTAATAGGTTATCATTTCAGATTGCTTGATCACCCTGGATATGTGAAAAGCGCTAATGTGCTTTAAAAGTACAGCTATTATTTAAAGAGGATTACAGCTTTTAATGTTTATGAGTTCGATGTGATTCTAAAAGCATACAAAATACATTTTTTATGTTTAAAACGGCTCAGTTGGCAAAGTGTACCTGTTTATAATGTTCATGCGGGCAGAGGCGTAACTAGAACCTTCAGGGCCCCTGTGCAAGAAATTATGAAGGGCCCCCTGACCCCTGGCCAGGGCCCTTCCCTCTTCCCACTGATCCTGGGGCCCTTTACGCCTATTGTGGGTCCCTTTATTACGGTACTGCAGTGGGGCCCTTTCACAAGTTCTGCAGCAGGCCCCAGGGGGACCAGGGAAGCACACAGAGGCCCTGGGAACAGCAGAAGACAAGTAAACTGGATAGAGGAAAATGGAGGAGATTGGGTCCTCTAAATGCCACCCCCGCCATCCCTCCTATTCAGGTATACAAGGGAGGCACATGGGCCCCCTGGACCATGGGGCCCGGTTGCAATTGCAACCCCTGCAACCCCTATCGTTACGCCCCTGCATGCGGGTATTCATCCACAGTCAGATGTGGATTCTCAGGGGCACTGCCCCCACCGTGGTCCCCTCTTAGAGTTCCCCACCACTCTATTAGCAGATAAGCTCAGCATTCCCAACAGCACAATAATTCCGACTGAGAACGGTGTTGGTGCCTTTGGTTAGGGTTGTGGAGAATGGAAGAACAGTGCTAGGGTCATCTCACTGATGTTGCTGTAAAGTTCCTCCAGAGGTTGCTAGGGGTTCCTTGAGCAGTGGTCAATTTCTACCTCTCAGATAAATTTCCACTGACGTAATTGTTTTTTTAGCTATCTGTAAGGGGTAATTCTTCCCAATGACCACAAGTGTAGGGAGCATTCTTCCCATTGACCATCACACTAATGTATCATGAGTTGTAGATTTTTCATTTTAAGCAGGGGTTCCCCGAGACCGGAGAATTATTTCAAGGGTTCCTCGGTGTTGAAAAGGTTGAGAAAGGCTGAGCTAGAGGATTTCCATGATTATCTTGGCTTGTAGTGTAATGTAACAAAATTGGAAATCGAAGCACCACAACACTGCTAAGAGGTCTGGATACAACTTTATTCCAATAAAAGTCGGGGAGGCAATGGGAAGAGTAGCCAACACATTTTGAGGGTCCAAACCAGCACCTGACAAGGCCTACGCTTGCAATCAAACTGGAAAAAAATAAAATTAAAGGTCAAGCTCAGTCTTAGTCTATGCACATTTCTGTCAATCAAGCCCCGATGAAGGGGGTGCTCTTGGACCCCCCGCAAAATGCTTTGGAACTTTTTGGATTAATAATATAACCAAGGGCACCTTCTCTTTAAAATATTAGTACCTAGAAGGTTGCGGGGGGAAGGAGGGGGATAGAACTTCTGTACAGATTACCGCGTGATCCGACCGTAAGTGGGAGCCGGTACCTGTGAAAACCAGGTAACCGCTCCTCCTCAAAAAGTGCCAAATGTGTAAGTAAAAGGGGGGGGGGGTTATGCACAACCCTTTTGGGTGAAGTTCTGCTTTAACCCTTTGGAGCCGGTGCCTTCCAGCCATTTAAGGGGTTTAGGATGCCAGGAGGCAGGGTGGGGTTTATGATCATGTAGCCCAGTCACATGATCGGAAAGCTCCCGATAGCAAGACAAGAGGAGACAAGAAAGTGGCCCCTTATAGGTGTAGCAATGAGACATTTAATAAAGAACTCGTAAGAGTAAAGCTCACAAAAGTGCAATGTAAACCAGCATGGATGTGGGGTGTTCTTCCACCCCATCCCTGGTGGGGAGTCTGCTGTCTTTGGCTTCTGCCTCTGCGGTTGCTACATGTCCGGATTCGCTGGTGGCTGCCAGCGCTTCCAGGAAATCAGCAATCTCGGCAGTTGGGCGGACACTCAGGACCACAATGGCGTCACTTCCGGGTACGGATACTGCAGGTGTACCGCTCGCGTTCGGAGCATGCGTGCTCCTTTCCACCCACCGAGAGGACACATATTTGCATGTGGCCGGCGCCAAGGGGTTAAGATGGAGTCTGAGCTCCCAGGATGCACCTGTTTCCCTTTCTCAGAATGAGGGATGATGGGAGCGTTTATTAAAGCTGAACAGTTTCTAGTTTCTGAAAAATAGTAGATTCATTGTGGGCTGCATCTAGTGGCCAAATTTAATATTGCAGGGAGTACAAACATAATGAATTTCCTGCTGGAGGCAGAACAAACACATCAAAAAGCTATTATATCGGTGCATCCCAAAATAATGGGGTTGATTTACTAAAGCTGGAGAGTGCAAAGTCTGGTGCAGCTCTGTATAAAAACCAATCAGCTTCCAGGTTTTATTGTCAAAGCTTAATTAAACAAGCTGAAGTTAGAAGCTAATTGGCTACTATGCACAGCTGCACCAGATTTTGCACTCTCCAGTTTTATTAAATCAACCCCAATCAGTTCAATTTTGTAAAATACTTCAGTTGTGATTTTAATAGATAACTGCACTTTCAAACCACGTGACGTTCAGTTCAGTTTTAGCCTGTGCACATTTTTGTCAATTAAGCCCTGATCAAGGGGACGCTCTTGGACCCCCAAAACCATACAGATACTTTTTGGATTGTCCTCTTGATTTTTATTGGAGCAAAGTTGTATCTGGACCTCTTAACCGTGGTATAACACTTCAGTTTCAGTTTATGGTGAGCATTGTGTCTTTCCCCTTCTCCACAACCATGCAACCAGCAGCTATACTAAGCATAAGTGCAGCTAACGATGGCCATGCCATCACCAACATAATCCCTGCATTGGCACAGCATAAATGTATTGTGACCGTGGCTCCGAGAACCATTTTGAAGAACCTTGTCTCACAGGATAGGCAACAAATTTGTTCATTTTGTGCGGATGCCCTGCCATGCGGGTGAAACTTTTGTACTCTCCTTTGTAGACCCCATCCATCTTGACTTTTGGTAAAGTCTATGTGCTTACCTGGGAACTTTTCAAAGTGGTTGAGATCAAAATTAAGATATTAGGAGAGGGAAGGGTTGGTTTCAACAATTTCACTCTAAATGGTTTCAGTCGCTAATGATCCTATGCTGATGAGTTTCCACCAACTCATGAGTTTCCACCAGCAACAGGACCACTAGTGTGACATAGGCTTTAGGCGAACCACTGCCGGCAATAGCGGCTTTTCACCTTCGTTACTGGCTTGTTACCAGCCAGGCTCAGTTCTCTGGGTTTCCATTGGTGGAGAAAATGTAAACATAAAAATTCTGTGTTGCTTATTGACACTTTCTTTATGTTTACATCTCCTCTGGGGGCTTAAATGGCTTATTTAGGTGGAGATAGTGTGGGCACAGAATAGTTTAGGCCATGTCACTCATGAAGGCCAAGGTCATCCTGTGTCTGTCACCTGAATGGGTCATGAGGCAGGAATTAACCCCATGCAGCCACCAGAATACAATGCCTTTTGCTATAGGTGCCCATAAAGGATTGGCCCTGCATCCAGCCCACTCTACTTAGACCTCCCATAGGAAATGTTTACTGCCGTGAGTGCTCAGTGCAGCCATCACATTCTATCCTAACATCATCCTGTACAGCTTGTTGTCCAAACTAGTAGAAGGCTCCTGAGCTAATCATTATCTGTAGAACTAGTCATTGAGCCACCTTCATTCCAATGTTTCTGGTGGACATTCCCACAATGAAGATTTTAGGCTTTGCTCGCTCAAAAATGGTGATCATTATATCACTCCTGCTGTACAAAGTTTTAGGCGGGAATGACACTGTTGTATTATAATAGGCATATACAAATGAGACAGTGAGTTCTGCTGACATAAAATGCAAGGAAATGGGGGTGCTTATTTCAGATGATTGCAAAATGAACAAACAGTGCGACCAGGCAGTGAGAAGAGCAAATAGAATTCTGGGATGTATCAGTAGAGGGGTCACCAGCAGGAGGAAGGAGGTCCTGATTCCTCTATATAGATCTTTATATCACTAGAGGGGTCACCAGCAGGAGGAAGGGGTCCTGATTCCTCTATATAGATCTTTATATCACTAGAGGGATCACCAGCAGGAGGAGGGAGGTCCCGATTCCTCTATATAGATCTTTATATCACTAGAGGGATCACCAGCAGGAGGAAGGAGGTCCTGATTCCTCTATATAGATCTTTATAAGTGAAGTGAAGGGGAATACTATAGTATATGACTTGAGAGACAGCTTCAAGCCTGCTGGGGCCAGCTTAAGACCAAGATGGTGGCACCCAGCAACAGTCTCAGATCTTTCCGATGTCTACACAAGGGGGTTTCACAGGTAAAAAACCATGCATAAAATACATGAACCCATTGCCGCCTGGCCTATGGCATAATGACGCCTGTTGTCCCTCCGGGTGGACGTCATATGACGTCCCCCCGGATCATGCCTCATACGCACCCACAAGGCCACATGATCTGTCACTGGCTCCACGGAACACATCCAATGACTGATCATTGACGGTACCATGTGACCACTGTAACCAATCAGGGCAGGTCACATGACAGTTGTAAACAATGGATGGTTTCTTTTAAAGCTATCCATTGTGTACAATTGTGTTGCTAGCTTTGTTGATCAAAGTGATCATATGGTACAGACTGGGCCAATCACAGCCCATCTGTGCCATGTGATCAGCTGTAGTCACATCTAATCACAACAAAATAATCTCCAATGCTTGCTTATAGCAATGAAATGCACTGCTATAAGCAAACATAAATGAGTAAAAAAAGAAAATCCTGATCACTTCCCCAGAGTAGTACAATACTATTAAGGTAACATATTGTTCTGGTCAAAGTGTGTTAAAAATGTTAAAAAATAAAAAATATAGCTAAAAAAAAATGGAAAATAATGATATATATATTTTTTCCGTACTGTCACCATTCAGTGCCCCTGATCGCCGCCACACCAGTTATATGATGACGCTGTACCGCACTGGTGACACCCTGATCACCCCACACCAGTTATATGATGACACTGTACTGCACTGGTGACATTCTGATCACCCCACACCAGTTATATGATGATGCTGTACTGTACTGATGACACCCTGATCACCTCACACCAGTTATATGATGACGCTGTACTGCACTGGTGACACCCTGATCACCTCACACCAGTCATATGATGACGCTGTACTGCACTGGTGACACCCTGATCACCCCACACCAGTTATATGATGACACTGTACTGCACTGGTGACACCCTGATCACCCCACACCAGTTATATGATGACGCTGTACTGTACTGATGACACCCTGATCACCCCACACCTGTTATATGATGACGCTGTACTGCACTGGTGACACCCTGATCACCTCACATCAGTTATATGATGACACTGTACTGTACTGGTGACACCCTGATCACCTCACACAAGTTATATGATGACACTGTACTGCACTGGTGACACCCTGATCACCCCACACCAGTTATATGATGACACTGTACTGCACTGGTGACACCCTGATCACCTCACACCAGTTATATGATGACACTGTACTGCACCGGTGACAGTATGTGAAAAAACAAACAAAAAAAAGGGGTTAACCTGCAGGGGGCAGTGAAGGGGGTAACTGTGTTCCCTAGGCGTGTTCTAACTCTGAGGGGGCTGGGCTGCCAGGGGCACCAGAAATCTAACTGATCCCAGTGACAGGGATCAGTAGATCTCTTACATGTCGCCTGTCAGAATGGGGAACCGCCATGTTTACATCGGTTCTGGCTCTGTCACATCGCGAGTCGCCGGTGGACGTCGAGTCCGCCCGACCCGTGGCCACGCTGTCGCCGCTTATAGTCGATACGCGGTCAGCAAGCGGTTAAAAAAAAAAAATGAAAAACTTTAGCCATCAGTCGTCTTCTCAAAGTCTCATCCACCACTTTCTTCCATTAAAATAAATCTGAGGAAAAAGCATCCTTTCATTGACACAATAAAGTCTTTCCTATGTCTGAGAGGCCGTATATTATAAAATCATTTCCTTTACTGTAAACAAGCCTGACTGGTATTTGTCTGTGCCATTTCCATACCGGCGGTGATTTTGCTGCGGCGGTGGCCATAGAGAGCCTTGGCGATATAGCGGAGATTGGAATGGAACAGTAAACGCCCGGCGCTTATTTGCTCAGTTTATTGGCTGTTGCGCCGGGTTCGATTATTAGGCAGAAATGTTCTGTATGGAAATGGGCTGACATGATAAGCCTCATTACATCAGACAAGAAGGGCAAGAGCAGGAAAAGAAGACGGAGAGTAAAGGAGGCATATTTCCTTCAAATAACGCCAAATTGATAATAAGCTTTCCCGTATTGACGGAGATGGATTCTGATGAATAGATTCACTTATCGGCACAAGACGTATAAGAGCTTCTGGGACTTTTCCTGACATCGCAGACGTGACGCGTCTGGTTTTTCGGAGAATAGGTAGCGGTAATGAATGGTAATGGATTTCACTCTGTGTGTTGCATAGTTACATAGTTATATAGTTACATTGTTACATAGTATTCAGATTGAAAAAAGACACAAGTCCATCTAGTTCAAGCAATCGAAAATAAATGAATCGAGAAAATGAAAAACTCTATATACGTAACCGAGAGCGGATCCATAGAAAGGCAAAAAAAAAAATCCAAATGGCACCCCAGTGCACAAGTACCTGAAATGCTGATGGACCTGAGCTGCAACACCCCAAAACATAAATTCTCTGCATTGTGTGGGGGGTAAAATTTATGGTGCGTTGTAGAGCATTAGCAGCCTTGGATGAAATGTGTACAAGGAGAAGGTCCCAGGCCAGGCTTCATTAAGCTTCATATATTAGTCCAAGTCCTTGGGTGAAACACAGCAGAGGAGAAGGTCCCAGGCATGGGCATAATGAGGCTTCACAGATTAAACACAGGCCTTGGATGAAATGTGTACAATGAGAAGGTCTCAAGCAAGGCTTTATTAGGGTTCATAAATTAAGCCCAGTCTTTGGGTGAAACTCATCAGAGGAGAAGGTCCCAGTTGTGGCATCATTAGGCTTCATAGATTAAGCCCAGCCCTTGGATGAAGCGCATGCAGTGAGAAGATCCCAGGCAAGGCTTCATAGACTAAGCCCAGTCCTTGGACGAAACACATCAGAGGAGAAGGTCACAGGCAGGGCTTCGTTAGGCTTCATAAATTAAGCCCAGTCCTTGGTTGAAACTCACCAGAGGAGAAAGTCCCAGTCGGGGCCTCATTAGGCTTCATACATTGAGCCCAATCCTTGGATAAAATGCATACAGGGAGAAGGTCCCAAGCAAGGCTTCATAGATTAAGCACAGTCCTTGGGTAAAACACCTCAGAGGAGAAGGTTCCAGGTGGGGCTTCATTAGGCTTCATAGATTAAGCCCAACTCTTGGATAAAACCATAGGTGTGCGCAGCCTATTGCATTAGGGTGTGCACCCCAAAGCTCAAGCACACATTAACAATATATTTATATACATACATACACACACAGACACACACACTCTCATAGCAGAGCCTGTTCAGTGAAAGAGAAGTATGGTAGCTCTTCAATAATGGTGGAACTGGACAAAGGGAGATATTTCCCATTTCTCCACCGGCACACAGAGCAGTAATGCTAATGTGCTTGGAGTGATTAGGGTGTGCACAGGCACACCTGGCACATCTCCTGCACACGCCTATGGATAAAACGTATACAGGGAGAAGGTCCCAAGCAAGGCTTCAAAGATTAAGCAAAGTCCTCAGGTGAAACACCTCAGATGAGAAGGTCCCAGGTGGGGCTTCATAGATTAAGCCCAGTCCTTGGGCGAAACTCATCAGAGGAGAAGGTCCCAGTCGAGGCATTATTAGGCTTCATATATAAAGCCCAGCCCTTGGGTGAAATGCGCACAGGGAGAAGGTCCCAAGCAAGGCTTCATAAATTAATCCCAGTCTTTGGGTGAAACTCATCAGAGGAGAAGGTCCCAGTCAGGGCATCATTAGGCTTCATATATTATGCCCAGCCCTTGGTTGAAATGTGTACAGGAAAAAGGTCCCAAGCATGGCTTCATAGATTAAGACCCGTCTTTGGGTGAAACACATCAGAGGAGAAGGTCCCAGGTGGGGCTTCATTAGGCTTCATAGATTAAGCCTAGTCCTTGGGTGAAACTCATCAGAGGAGAAGGTCCCAGTCGGGGCATCATTAGGCTTCATTTATTATGCCCAGCCCTTGGATGAAACGTGTACAGGAAAAAGGTCCCAAGCAAGGCTTCATAGATTAAGACCAGTCTTTGGGTGAAACACATCAGAGGAGAAGGTCCCAGGTGGGGCTTCATTAGGCTTCATAGATTAAGCTTAGTCCTTGGGTGAAACTCATCAGAGGAGAAGCGTACAGGGAGAAGGTCCCAAGCCAGGCTTTATAAATGAATCCCAGTCTTTGGGTGAAACTCATCAGAGGAGAAGGTCCCAGTTGGTGGGCATCATTAGGCTTCATAGATTGAGCCCAGCCCTTGGATGAAATGTGTGCAGAAAGAAGGTCCCAAGCAAGGCATCATAAATTAAGCCCAGTCCTTGGGTGAAACACATCAGAGGAAAATATCCCAGACAGGGCTTAGTCCTTAGGATAAAACGCATACCGAGAGAAGGTCCCATGCAAAGCTTCATTGTTTGTTTGCCAAATCAATAAAGCTACTACATGTTGGATTTTGTAGCGCTGCCAGTGAGCTTTGTTTGGATCTGTATGCAGTTTGCAGCATGGAATGAACCAACCATTGTTCAGCTTTGGCACCTGACTTACAGGATGGGTGCCCCAATGAGAATACTCTCAGCACAGAAAGCTCTGCCACCCATGGACACATATGTCAAGCATGTGAGCGCTAACACCTACTGTACCCTCTTTGCCGCTGCACATATGGGTTACATAGGCGGCAAGAGGTTAAAGATTTTTTTTTTTTAAGGGGTGGGAGTTGCTCCTTTGGGTGGGAGGGGGTAAATGGGGGCCGCTGAGGCCAGAGGTGCGCTTTAATATATTCCTGGCAGTGCACTTTAAAGTAAATTGACCTTCTGCTAAAAATGCTAATTGCTGGGCTGTCTAAGGCTTCAACATTTTAGGAACGATAACAGCTCAGCGACTTTTATAACTCACTGTATCTATATAAAATATCTTATATAATATTCAATATTTTCCCACAAAGCACAATTAATACTTATTCATAAAAAAAAATGATTCATCAAGAGGGAAATTACATCCCTGAGATTTACCGTTTACAACAAGGTGTATTAAAATCACTCAGACTTTATTAATCTTAAATATATAAAACACTTAAAAATCAATTTGATAAACCTTCTCTCCGACAGAGCCTCATTAAATAGCTCATGATTAGTAATAATCACAAAAAATTACAGCTTGATTATCTGACGGTGCAAGGATATAATTAGATATCAGCACAAACTCAAAACATGATTACAACTAATTCATCCAGTCCTTTGGAAAACCGACGGCGGCGGTACGGCGGTAAATTTGTATCAGATGCACAAAATGCTCATGTCATGTCTATGAGTATAGAGGTTCAAATCCATGTGGGCTGGTATGGATTTTGAGGGGAACCCCACGCTAAATTTTTTTAAAAAAAGGGCATGGGGCCCCCCCAAAATCCCTACCAGACCCTTATTTGAGCATGCAGCCCGACAGGTCAAGAAAGGGAGGGGATGAGCAAGTGCCCCCCCTGAACCATTCCAGACTACATAGGGGGGTGCTTTCAGGACATGGGCCTCACTCTTCCCCACAACCCTGGACTGTGGTTGTGGGGGTCTGCGGGCAGGGGGCTTATCGGAATCTGGATGCCCCCTTTAACAAGGCCTGCAGATCCCGCCCTCCCCAATGTGAATAAGTATGGGGTACATAGTACTCCTACCCGTTCACCAAAAAAAGACAGTACACAGGTTTTTGACAATTCCTTTATTAAAAAATAAAGAACAATGTCCCCGATGGAGATTGGATGCCCGCTGCCACCGCTGGACCCGAAAAAAGAAAGTTCCAATGGAGATTGGATGCACGCTGCCACCGCTGGACCCGAAAAAAGAAAGTTCCAGAGGAACGCTCCCGCGGTCTACTTGGCCCGTCGTGTGAGATTTCTTTAATAGCTATGGGGCAGGGCCACCCAGCGAGGTCACCTGGTGGCGCCGCCCTCCTGTGACGTCGGCGGCCCAGCATGCACCGGTCGTTGACGTCACACAAATTTGCGTTTCTGAAGTCTATTACATGCAAAACGCAATCTGCTGCGGTAAATAAAAGTCCCCAACCCTTTCCAAAAACACACCGGCTGAAAAACGCATAGGTGTGAACATGTACCATAGGAAACCATGTTAAATGGGCTGTAGTGCGTTTCTGCAAAAAGGAAAATGCACAAAAAAGTGCATAGGTGTGAACGTAGGTTAAGTCTACAATTCGTTCTCTGAGGTCTTAAAGTGGTTGTCAACTCGTGACAACCACTTTAACCTACAGGTAAGCCTAGAATAAGGCTTACCTGTAGGTGCCCTGCATATCTCCCAAACCTGCATGGTTCAGGAGCTATGCAGAGTATTTGCTGTGCCAACGTCATGTCGGCACATGTGCAGTGAAGAAACGGCCTCCGTGCTGTTCCTCCACTGCGACCGTGCCGTGACTGGCGGCTCCTGCGCGCATGGAGTGACGTCACGTGACTCCGGCCAGTCACAGCGCCGGAGTCGCGGCCCCAGAAGGAAGAGGGGCTGAAGATGGAGGCTGCCAGCGCAGGTGTACAGCGCTGGACATCGCAGGCTTCGTTTGCACGTAAGTGGCACATAATGGGCTACTATGCGATGCATAGTAGCCCATTATGCTTCTACATTACAGGGGCATGTAGAGGAAAGTAAACCCAATCTGGGTTTACTTCTTCTTTAAGGTGAATCTTAACAAGTCTGCACGAAAAAATTCAACGACCCCCCGCCTCTCCCGGCCCCCCCCCCCCCAGAATTAAATCAAAAAAGCCGTCTTGGGTGCATTACTGCCTGTACCTTTGGTGCTGTCCATCACCGGTACACCAATCCTCTCCTGGGTTGAATGACACCCAGTGTCATTCAATCCCTTTCCTCTTCGTATTACCCGATGATACGTAGCGTATCATCGGGTAATACACGGTGAATGCACGTTTGCTTCGGACGCTACAGGTCGCGACATGTGGACGCGACCGTCGGAGGTAGAAGTCGGGGAGAAGGAAGACCCCGGCGCTGAGGCCGCGACACTGACCGGCC
>BLSH010557932.1:186713-217830 GCA_018402905.1 Glandirana rugosa | reverse complement strand
GTTGGTCCTGGGTGTTAAAGTGCTTTAAGCAAGTGTTGTGCTGGAGGAAGCTGAGGAGTGTAAATAGACTGTGCAGAAGAAGTTATCCCTGGAAAGCTCTGCTAAATTCTGCTAAATATCCCTATCTCTCTCCAAATTCCATACCCCTAATAAAAACACAAAAACAAAGCAAGGACTGTTTTCTGACTACAGTACGCTGTGGAAAATTTTTGTGCTTGGCTGTGCAGGATGGGGGATCCCTTATTCACCAGCAGCTCCTGCGAGGGTAGCGCTAAATGAGTATAACAAAAAGAATCTTCCAGCTGTGTGGTGACCTCGCTGTGTCTGTGGATGCTCTTCCTGTTTGTGTCAATGTCAGATCTGATTATTGTGTAGGTCTCACCTGCATCATTACTAGGCTGAGGGACCCAAGGAGCTCCTGAATATCTTCCCCCTGGAAGTGGCATCCCAGAAAAACTCTTTGGCAGTAGTGCACTATTGGGTTTTCTCTGTTTCTAATGCCAAATTACGCCTTGCACGTGCCTCCTGAGCGGGCCTTTTGGCCAGCTTGGAGCAATATTTACACTGGCCATAAGCCCTACTGTGTGTATTACACGTAGCACTTTTTTTCCACTATTTATTCACGGGCACTTGCACTGCATGTGTTTTTTGTCTTTCATTTATGCAGGGAGACTGAGGGTGCAGGTTATCGGGGGTCTTCCTGATATTCGTGGTGAATCTGTGGCCTTTGCGCCTTTTTCCTCTCCCCACCTGGGGGGGGGTTGTCTTCAGGAGATCCCCTCACATAATTGGTAAGTTCAAATAAAGACACCAGTCCATTCATTTCAACCTATGCTAGTGTGTTTATGTGCTTTTGTCACTGTCATTTCCTATATCCCTGCATATTGCATTCACTAAGATGCCCATCTAGAAGTTTTTTGAAAATATCGACACGCCTTGCTGACACCACACCACCAGCTGTGGAAGGGAGTTCCACATCCCTACCACTCTAATAATAAAGAACCCCCTGCACAGTTTAAGACTGAACTACTTCTCATCCAACTTCATTGACCACGTGTCTCTTAAGTGACCTGAGACTGGATAGTTTTCTCCCTATGCTAGAATCACCATTTAGATCTTTGTATATTGCTATCATGAACAGATAGACTAAAAGGGCAGCACTTAAACAATAATCAGATTATAACATTCAATTCTCCACACAATGAACCATAATAAAAGTCCTTAAAAAATTATTTCCAAAGTTGTTTCCAAGGTGCTCAAGAGATGTAATCAGCAAAGTCACAAGACAGGGTTCTTCAAAGAAAAGACAGAACCATCACCCGATCACACTACCTCTTACCATCAGGTATGGACCCCCACAAGGGAAGGTCAAGCACGCAGTTTGGAAAACAATCCTGAACAGGTGTCCAATGGGGATGTTTTACCTCTGTCCTCTTATTGGTACACTCTAGTGTTGCCAACCGCCGGTAAATTTACTGACAATTTGTAAAAATCAGTGATTTTTAGAACTGTCTATAAATATCAGGGTCTGATAATTTGTCATGCTGTGCTGACTTTTTAAGTGTAAACTGGGCAAACTACTTGATATGGGTATTGTCAGCGTTTCCATGTTGTGTTTAAATATCAATTGTCTTAGTTTTTAATAGGAGTTCAGTTATTTTTCAGGTTGCCAGTAAAAAAGGTGCTCTGCCAGTAAGATTTTCCATGATTTGCCAGTAAAAAACGCTGCGGGAGGTTGGCAACACTGGTACACTCCCAAACTGCCGATAAACTCCTCTAAGATCTTTCCCGAATGGTATAGGAAAAAGTGAAGAATGTATATAAAAATAAGATTTTATATAAATAAGATTTATTGATTTTAAAAATAATGCACTCACTTCAATATGAATAAACAGCGGCATGTCTTAAAACAACCAAGTGTTTTCCAACCAACAAAATGGCTGCTGCGTCCTGATGTGTGATGACATCACACGTCACAACTCCTCCCTACACGTTTTGTCATCAATGACGTTGTCAGTCAACGACCCTAACAACGTCATTGATAAGTTTAATTTTTGCAGTCTTTCCTTAAAACCGAGGTCCTCCAGTCCCCCTATTAGCTTTGTTGCCCTGCACTGGACTCTCTTCATTTCCACCACATCCTTCCTGAGGACTGGTGAACAAAAATATTTGGAGGTCCGGCTTCGGCTGGTCCTAAGGAGTGGGGCCCACATGGTTTCAAGAAGGGATGGAGAGCTGGGATTGGCGCTGCTATATGGATAAGTACATATATAAAATATCACAAATGCAAAATAATAAATATATTTTTGAACCCTAAATTTGTGTGTACTTCTTGTTTTTCACGGAATATGACACTCGTGTCTAATTAGAGGTGTGATCATATTAAATGATATATGCATACAAGACTGCACTGTGGACTATTGAGTAGAGTTGAGCGAGCCCGAACTGTACCATACCGAACTTTGGGGTGTCCGTGACCCGGACCCAGACATTTGAAAAAAAAGTTTGGGTCCAGGTTCTGGTATTTGACCCCGCCTGTTGAATAGCTGCAGGGCAGCCAATCAACAAGCGTTTCACTGGTTTGCCCTTAGAAGCCATCACAGCCATGCCTACTAATGGCATGGCTGTGATTGGCCAGTGCATCATGTGACCCCGCCCCTGTATAAGCTGGAGTCACGTAGTGCTGCATGTCACATGCTCTCAGGCTAGTGTAGGGAGAGGATGCTGCCGGCGCTATGAGGGACAGATTGCAGATATAATAACATCTCATCCTTCATTACAGAACGATCTGATTGTGGACTAGGTAGAGATTACTGCTACTGCTGCTTTTAGGGACAGATTGCAGATCTAATAACATCTCATCCTGCATTACAGAACGATCTGACTGGACTAGGTAGAGACTACTGCTTAGAGGGACAGATTATTGTTCTAAAATCATCTCCTAGTTCTATAGGGTCAGGTTCCTGCTGTTGCTGTAAGGGACAGATTATTGTTCTAAAATCATTGCCTAGTTCTAAAGGGAGAGGTTCCTTCTGTTGCTGTAAGGGACAGATTATTGTTCTAAAATCATTGCCTACTCCTATAGGGTCAGGTTCCTGCTATTGCTGTAAGGGACAGATTATTGTTCTATGTTCTAAAATCATCTCCTAGTTCTATAGGGTCAGGTTCCTGCTGTTGCTGTAAGGGACAGATTATTGTTCTAAAATCATCTCCTAGTTCTAAAGGGAGAGGTTCCTGTTGTTGCTGTAAGGGACAGATTATTGTTCTAAAATCATCGCCTACTCCTATAGGGTCAGGTTCCTGCTGTTGCTGTAAGGGACAGATTATTGTTCTAAAATCATTTTACTTCCTTTTGCAGCCCTCTAGCACTTTCCAGGACTTTTTTACAGTCATTTTTGTGCCGAAAAGTTCGGGTCCCCATTGACTTCAATGGGGTTCGGGGTCAAGTTCGGGTCAAGTTCGGTTCCGAACCCTAACTTTTTTGTGAAGTTTGGCTGAACCCACCTAACCCGAACATCCAGGTGTTCGCTCAACTCTATTATTGAGTAAGTCAAAAATTGACCCCTAAATCGATCTCGTGTACAAAAAGTGCCAATGAGGTAATGTGGTTGGTTACACTTCCTTCTGTAAATAATAATCAAACTGAGTGAAATGAAAATAATGAAAAAAATGAAATATAAAAGCAATCAGTGCTATAGTGCAAGAAATCCAAAATCCAATATGAATCACACATTTCATAAACACACATGTATATATATATATATATATATAAATATATAAAAAAAAGTGCTCAGTGCTATTGTGCAATATATCCACTGCAAAACAGGTAATAAATCACAGTATAAAGCAAATATTTGCATGTGCAAAAGTGATCCAATAAAAGTCTATCAATATAAAATGTGCTCAGTGCTATAGTGCAATATGTCCAGTCCTCTGGGGAATGTACAATCTTGTACCGATACTGCAGTAGATGGAAATGTGCCCCAACTGGCACAAGAAACCGTAGCGACCACCCCAGTCTTTATTAAATGAGCTTTGTGAGGTCTGGAGATATACAGTATTCTATGTGCTCCTGAGGGACCAACAGTATGAAAACCACTGCAAGATACTTGATGGTCGGTGGATCCTAGGAACACCAAACGTGTGGGCCACCCCTACTTACCGAACGGCGTCACCCCTGCTAGGGTAAAGAGCCTGGGCGCCTATTTCGGTCGACCGTCCTCCTGGTCCGGGTGCTCCCGTATCTCCTGTGTGATGCGGTACTCTAGTCCGGTGTGGGGGGTAAAGATGAAAAAAGCGGCCAAAAGTGTAGTATTTTTCAAAAAATATGGGATTTTATTAAAGCTGACCAGTTACAGGTAATGGTGTAAAAACAATTAAAATGCTAATTAAAAAATGCTCTAGGTTTCAGCCTAGATAGACCATAGAGTGCCTTGCTCCTGTTAGGAGTCTTGCACCCTAGGGGGTTCAGGGTTTGAGGCCCTTCCTCTTCTAAGGTTTCTTGTTCACAGGGTTTGACAAGCGCTTCACTGTGGAGCTCTGTTAAAAAAAAAAAAAAAAAAACTAGACTGAGAGACCCAGGGATTGTGGGATATGTAGTTTCTTCATAGGAAGTGTCAGTTCTCAGACTACAGACAGAGGTCCTGCATTAACCTGTGCAGTGCCATGCTAAAAACCTCATGTTTCAAACACAAATAGAAACTTCTGACACCAGAATGTGAAGATTTTTCTCTACCATAGGCTGTGTGTACAGGGCAACAAATGATCCAATGAAAACTACATGGTTAATTGTTTAACCACTGCAGCCCCGGAAGGATTTGCAACGTTAGGACCAGAGCACTTTTTGCGATTCGGCACTGCGTCGCTTTAACTGACAATTGCGCGGTCGTGCAACGTTGTACTTAAACAAAATTTACGTCCTTTTTTTCCACAAATGTTGCTTTCTTTTGGTGGTATTTGATCCCCTCTGCGTCGTTTCTTATCACCGCTATGAACAAAAAAATAGCAACAATTTTGCAAAAAAAAAACAATATTTCTTACTTTTTGCTAAAATACAAATCCCAAAAAAATATGTAAAAACAAATTTATTCATCGGTTTTGGCCGATTTATATTCTTCCTCATATTTTTGGTAAAAAAATCGCAGTTGGCGTTTATTGATTGGTTTGCGCAAACGTTGCCGCGTTTACAAACCATGAGAATTCATTTCTGGCGTTTTTACAATTTTTTTTTTTTACTAGTAATGGCGGCGATCTGCAGTTTTTATCGGAACTGCAATATTACTGCGGACATTTTTGACACTTTTTTGGGACCAATGACATTTATACAGCGATCAGAAATTTAAATATCCACTGATTACTGTATAAATGTCATTGGCAGGGAAGGGGTTAACCTGCAGGGGGCAGTGAAGGGGTTAACTGTGTTCCCTAAGCGTGTTCTAACTGTGAGGGGGCTGGGCTGCCAGGGGCATAAGAGATTTAACTGACAGTGACAGGGATCAGTCGATCTCTTACATGCCACCTGACAGAGCGGGGAACCGCCGTGTTTACATCGGCGGTTCCCCATCTTTCTTCTGTGGCAAGCAATCGCAGCTCGCAAGTGGACATGGGGTCCGCCAGAGCCGCGTGCACACTCCTGCAGAGTGCGGCGGGCACGAGAGCGTCTCACCGCCTGCACGCTCCCACCCGCTAGCCGTGCATGAACAAGATGCCGTTTAAAGACGCCAATTCGCGGGATGCTGCCACTCTGCAGCAGTAAATGTACGCGAGACGGTCGGGAACGGGTTAAATTTTAACTAAATAATGTTTGAAAATTTTCCAACCTTACTAAGGGCTTTGTTGTCAATTCATCCCAATATAAACATATTTGATGGTACTTCTCAGATCTGAACTGAATATAACATGACTGGATGGGCCAAGCGATAACAATGTATCATGTACTTTATGTAACAATAATTTACAAAGCCATCCACAACTCTGCCCCCAGCTACATCTCTAACCTGGTCTCAAAATACCAACCAAGCCACCCTCTTCGGTCCTCCCAAGACCTCCTGCTCTCTAGCTCCCTTGTCACCTCCTCCCATGCTCGCCTCCAGGACTTCTCCAGAGCTTCTCCCATCCTTTGGAACTCCCTACCCCAATCGGTACGACTGTCTCCTAATCTATCCATCTTTAGACGATCCCTGAAAACTTTTCTCTTTAAAGAAGTCTATGCTACTTCTAACTAATATTTTTCTTTCTCCATCAGCTCCTCCCCCACGGTTATTATCTTTTGTATCGATTGACCCTCCCTCTTAGATTGTAAGCTCTAACGAGCAGGGCCCTCTGATTCCTCGTGTACCAAATTGTGATGTAACTGTAATGTCTGCCTTCATGTTGTTAAGCGCTGCGCAAACTGCTGGCGCTATATAAATCCTGCATAGTAATAATAATACAGGGCTGGTGCAAGGATTTTTGACACCCTGGGCAAAACCTCATTTTGCCCCTCCCCTTTTGGCTCTGCCCCTGACTCCACCCCCTTTGCCCTGTCCATGTATACGATGGAGATGGATATTTTTGCAGCGCCTCTCCACCTATTTCTTTAGGCCCGCACCTGTGTCTCTGGACCCGGCCTAAAGTCAAATAATGGCGGCACTGGCTTGCTTTCTTATGCCAGCTGTGGTCCGCAGGTATATGGACAGGCTGGGGTAGTATATGGACAGTGAATGTGAAAACCTAGTTCTGAAAAGATGGACTTTAAAGGCATGCTGGATAAGAATGATAATAAACTTTATTTGTTACAAACTGGCATCCAAATGCCAAACAAGACATAAGACATTTAAAATATTTTAAAATGTATATACCATACAATTTATATGCTTGAAAAGACCCTAATGGGTCAACAGACACGATCCCTATGGGTGCTGGCCAACGAGGACCGTGAGCCAGAATCCAGGGGGGGTCGTTCACACTGTAACATGCAAATTGCTGGGTCGTAAATCCCCAAGCGCAAGCCAAGACCTAAAATGTATCAGACAACATACAAAAGAATGTAGCATAGTACAGACATTGGGTCAGATATGGTTACGCTGATGTAGATCCCAACAACATGAGTAAAAATTAATTCTTGCGCAACTAGTTTCGTGCCTGAAAGATCCGCGCTTCATCTGGAGCTTATAATAGTAGTCTGATAAGACATAAATGCATATATATCAGAGTTAAACATACATTCATTTTTACTCATGTTGTTGGGATCTACATCAGCATAACTTGTTGTCTGATACATTTTGGGTATTGGGTTGCACTTGGGGATTTACGACCCAGCAATTTGCACGTTGCAGTGTGAACGACCCCCCTGGATTCTGGCTCACAGTCCTCGTTGGCCAGCACCCATGGGGATCGTGTCTGTTGACCCATTAGGGTCTTTTCAAGCATATAAATTGTATGGTATATACATTTCAAAATATTTTAAATGTCTTATGTCTTGTTTGGCATTTGGATGCCAGTTTGTAACAAATAAAGTTTATTATCATTCTTATCCAGCATGCCTTTAAAGTCCATCTTTTCAGAACTAGGTTTTCACATTCAATGTTTAAATTAGGATGTGGCATGTGTGTATATTTTTTACTACCACAGTTCCACCGAGTGGTGGGTTTACTGCCTTAACGTCCAAGTTCTATCTAATTATCTGTTGATTAGTATATGGACAGGCTGGGGTAGTATATGGAAAGGCTGGAGTAGTATATAGACAGGCTGGGGTAGTATATGGACAGGCTGGGGTAGTATATGGACAGGCTGGGGTAGTATATGGAAAGGCTGGGGTAGTATATAGACAGGCTGGGGTAGTATATGGACAATTTGGAGTAGTATATAGACAGGCTGGGGTAATATATGGACAGGCTGGGGTAGTATATGGACAGGCTGGGGTAGTATATGGACAATTTGGAGTAGTATATAGACAGGCTGGGGTAATATATGGACAGGCTGGGGTAGTATATGGACAGGCTGGGGTAGTATATGGAAAGGCTGGAGTAGTATATAGACAGGCTGAGGTAGTATATGGACAGGCTAGGGTAGTATATGGACAGGCTAGGGTAGTATATGGACAGGCTGGGGTAGTATATGGACAGGCTGAGGTAGTATATGGACAGGCTGGGGTAGTATATGGACAGGCTGGGGTAGTATATGGACAGGCTGGGGTAGTATATGGACGGGCTGGGGTAGTATATGGACGGGCTGGAGTAGTATATAGACAGGCTGGGGTAGTATATGGACAGGCTGGGGCGGTATATAGACAGGCTGGGGTAGTATATAGACAAGCTGGGGTGGTATATAGACAGGCTGGGGCGGTATATAGACAAGCTGGGGTGGTATATAGACAGGCTGGGGTAGTATATAGACAGGCTGGGGTAGTATATGGACAGGCTAGGGTAGTATATAGACTGGCTGGGGTAGTATATAGACAGGCTGGGGTAGTATATAGACAGGCTAGGGTAGTATATAGACAGGCTGGGGCGGTATATAGACAAGCTGGGGTGGTATATAGACAGGCTGGGGTAGTATATAGACTGGCTCGGGTAGTATATAGACAGGCTGGGGCAGTATATAGACAGGCTGGGGTAGTATATAGACAGGCTGGGGTAGTATATAGACAGGCTAGGGTAGTATATAGACAGGCTAGGGTAGTATATGGACAGGCAAGGGTAGTATATAGACAGGCTGGGGCAGTATATAGACAGGCTGGGGCAGTATATAGACAGACTGGGGTAGTATATAGACAGGCTGGGGTAGTATATAGACAGGCTGGGGTAGTATATAGACAGACTGGGGTAGTATATAGACAGGCTAGGGTAGTATATAGACAGGCTGGGGTAGTATATAGACAGTCTGGGGTAGTATATAGACAGGCTGGGGCAGTATATGGACAGGCCGGGGTAGTATATAGACAGGCTGGGGCAGTATATGGACAGGCCGGGGCAGTATATAGACAGGCCGGGGTAGTATATGGACAGGCTGGGGCAGTATATAGACAGGCTGGGGCAGTATATGGACAGGCCGAGGCAGTATATAGACAGACCGGGGTAGTATATGGACAGGCTGGGGTAGTATATAGACAGGCTGGGGCAGTATATAGACAGGCTGGGGTAGTATATAGACAGGCTGGGGCAGTATATAGACAGGCTGGGGTAGTATATGGACAAGGGCTTGGCGCCCTGGGCGTCAGTGCGTTCTAGGCAGATGCCTACTCCGCCTAGTGGTAGAGCCAGCCCTGTAATAATAATAATGTATCAAGCATAGGAGCCTTAAGATTTTAGCAGCCTCTTGTATATCCGTTTAATGACTGAACGACTCCAAATCCGAGGAAAATGAAAAAAAAAAGAAAAGCAAAATATTGGACATGGAAATAATAAACAGAGATCAGAGAGCATTCCAACACAGAAATATGAACAGAAGGAAATGTTATTAACCTGCCTATAGTCAGATGTACAAGCAACCATTTGAATATATTACATGGGGGATTTACATCTATCAAGAAGCGAGCGCGTGCGAATTGTCCATCGATTGTGTTCCGAGTCCCGGGGGATTTAAATGGTAAAAGAGATCTCATCATACGGGAAGGAGGGAAAATTAACTGTCAGCTGCAAAATTGCTTTCACTAAAAAAGACCTTCATTATGTGAAAATCCTGCGGGAGAGGAGAAAGTCGGGGAGGGACGGACGCAGACACGGCGGGGACCTCCAGAGCAGCATACCGACATTTCCCGGCCGGGGAGGTCGTCTTTACGGTTATGCGATACACAATTACCCTTCTTATCTTTGTCTGATCCGGGCTCCAGCATGTAATATCAGCCCAATCATTTATAATTAAAGAGAAAATCTTTTATAAATGGATGTAACCAATTGCACAAGATAAATAAAATCCTTGTGTCTGGACGTGTAAGGATGTTATAGGGTGTTCTTTCATGGTTACCTGATAATTTATGGTTTTGGGGTTTAATTTCGAGGTGCGGGGCGCTGGTGTATGCAGTACTGTATGTGACCAGAGGTGTGGGGGCGCTGGTGTATGCAGTACTGTATGTGACCAGAGGTGCGGGGGTGCTGGTGTATGCAGTACTGTATGTGGCCAGAGGTGCGGGGGCACTGGTGTATGCAGTACTGTATGTGACCAGAGGAGCGGGGGTGCTGGTGTACGCAGTACTGTATGTGGCCAGAGATGCGGGGGCGCTGGTGTATGCAGTACTGTATGTGGCCAGAGATGTGGGGATGCTGTTGTATGCAGTACTGTATGTGGCCAGAGATGCAGGGGCGCTGGTGTATGCAGTACTGTATGTGGCCAGAGATGTGGGGGCGCTGTTGTATGCAGTACTGTATGTGACCAGAGGTGCGGGGATGCTGGTGTATGCAGTACTGTATGTGACCAGAGGTGCAGGGGCGCTGGTGTATGCAGTACTGTATGTGGCCAGAGGTGCAGGGGCGCTGGTGTATGCAGTACTGTATGTGGCCAGAGGTGCGAGAACATCTGGGAGAAGCCTGGGAGGTGACGTCACCCATAGACTTACTATGGGGCTTCAGTTGTTGGGTGCCTCTCCTGCACACGCCTGAGACAAGGCCAGCTAGAGCCCAGGGCAAACATGCCAAACTGCGCCCCCCCCCCAAGATACACTATATTGTCAAAAGTATTGGGACACCTGCCTCTCTACCTTTACACACACATGATCTTTAACCACTTCAGTACCGGGCACTTATAACACTTCCTGCCCACATCAATTTTCAGCTTTCAGTGCTGTTGCGCTTTGAATGAGAATTGCGCGGTCGTGCGACGTTGTACCCAAACAAAGTTTTTATCATTTCGTTCCCACAAATAGAGCTTTCTTTTGGTGGTATTTGATCACCCCTGCGGTTTTTATTTTTTGCGCTACAAATAAAAAAATCCCTGAAAATTTAGAAAAAAAAATTTTTTAATTTTTTTTTTTATATTTCTCCTTATATGTTTAAAACATTTTTGGCTTAATATTTATTTATTTATTGTTACATAACTTTTACTGCTATCACATAGTGGACCAATAGCCCCCTATGTTATAGCATATAAGTGACAGTTGTTTTTTTATGGAGACACTCGGGGTCTATTAGACCCTGGATGTCTGCTCTCTAATCAACTGCAGCTGATGAAACACAGACAGTGATCCATCAGCTGCTTCCCCAGGCACTGATCCCATAGTTGTGAACATTCCCCCAAAAATTTTAGGGACACTATTTTGTCTGTAGGCGGAGTTATATTATAATTAGGGTGGGGCATTCGTTTGTTGGCATGGCCTAGTGGGGTTTAAAAAATGTGGCGGAAAGGAAAGGGAAGGAAAGGAAAGGAAAGGGAAGGAAAGAAGGAAAGAAGGAAGGAAGGAAGGAAAGGAAGGAAGGAAGGAAGGAAGGAAGGAAGGAAGGAAGGAAGGAAAGGAAGGAAGGAAGATGGAGGGAGAGGTCCCCCAGGCCCACAGGTGTGACAGCAGAACATGGCGGGGGGAGTTGCATGGGCGTGGTGGGAGGTGGCACATCGCAGTGGCGGTGGAAGTGATAGGTGGCTTCATAGCCGCTTGTATGACTTCCATGTGAAAGCCGACGGTTGGCTTTACTAAAGTACACCGCACTATAGCAGCCAGGAGTGTGTAAAAAAAACCCCACGTCTGCAGCACTGTTTTACTGCACCCCCATCCTGGTGCCCTAAGGAGGCTGCTTAACCGCTTGCCGACCGCTAATCGGCATTCGACGGCGACAAGGTGGCTCTAATGCGCGGATCGCCGTCATATGAAGGCGGCCGCGAGATCGAGCCCAGTGAGCGCCCGCGCGCTCACTGTGTCCAGGGAGGGCCAGGGAGCGGGTGCGGCGGATTCGATCTCCGCCGGCCACCCGCGATGCCCCCCCGGAGTGAAAGAACGGAGGTCCGTGTAAGTAAACACGGACCTCCGTTCTGTGAGAGGGGGAAGGGCTGTGATCACTTCCCTTCCCCAGCTAGGCAAGCCCCCATACAGTTAGAACACGCCCAGGGAACATAGTTAACCCTTAGAGCGCCCCTGCAGGTTAACCCCTTCACTGCCAATGGCATTTACACAGTAATCAGTGCATTTTTATAGCACTGATCGCTGTATAAATGCCAATGGTCCCAAAAAAGTGTCAAAACGTTCCGACATGTCCGCCCCAATATCGCAGTACCACTAAAAATCGCAGATCGCCACCATTACTAGTAAAAATAAAAAAAAAATAAAAACCCCAGAAATGAATTCTCATCATCCATAAACGCGACCACTTTTGGGCAAACCAATCAATAAACGCCGATTGCGATTTTTTTTTATCACAAATATGAGGAAGAATATAAATCGGCCAAAACCGATGAAAAAAAATGTTTTTTTATATTTTTTTTTTTTGGATTTGTATTTTAGCAAAAAGTAAGAAATTTGGGTTTTTTTGCAAAATTGTCGCTCTTCTTTTGTTCAATCAGAAATGACGCAGCAGTGATCAAATACCACCAAAAGAAAGCTCTATTTGTGGGAAAAAAAGGACGCAAATTTCGTTTGGGTACAACGCCGCACGACCGCGCAATTGTCAGTTAAAGCGGCGCAGTGCCGAATTGCAAAAAGGGCTCCGGTCCTAAAGTGTGAAATCCTTCCGGGGCTGACGTGGTTAAGCTGCCTTTTGGTAGTCTGCTACTGAGGACCCCAAGACCACACTGGACACTTTGCATCAGAACAGTATCACCCAGGTGTCTATGTATGAGGGGGGATAAATCTGATTGTTGCAAGTTCTGTATCACCGGCATCGATGGTGCAATGACTGTCTGGGGCTTTTAGACTCTGGAATATTCAAGGCCTGCGCATTATACAACTGAAGAGCATCTGCACAAGCAAGACAAATAAGCAGAGCTGCAAAACTTTTAAGATGTTCTGTGACATTTTGCTGACCCGTTGTACACTTGAGAAAGAAAAGTAAAGAAGCGTATTAAGTACATTGTGTAATGAGATCCAGGTACAAAAATATCCAATACACAATACATTAATTCAAATGAAAGTCTCATTTATTGGTCTTGAAATTATATTTCTTAAAGTGATATTAAAACCTTGTTTAATATAGAACCCTGGTGTTAGGCAGGGTTGCTAACAAATTTAGTCTGCTAGGTGGTAACCAGCCTGGCTGATTGTTAGGGAGATCCACTGACGCTTTCCTAAATCTGGGTTTGATGCACTTCTCTCTTCTGTCACTGGGTGGCACTGTTGCCGGTGGCATTAGATTAACAAGGGCATGGTGAATCCAGACTAGGGGTGGATAGGTTGTCCAATTGGCAGGGGTCTTTTGCCCCTTGGCCTGCTGGGAAAATATATTTGTTCAGGAAGGGTCAGGTGATCAGGGTTCTATGGGATCTGAAGGGTCTAGTGAGAGACTGGGAGCTCAGTGAGAGGATCTACAGTGGGAGACTGTGAGATGTAAGAGAAGATCTGCAACCGAGGACACTGTGAGTTAAGTGTGAGGATCTGCATTGAAGTTACAAGTTCAGTTGCCATAGGAGACAGCGGTCTACAAATACAGTTTGCTGCAACCCGGCTTAAAGGTCCTTGAGCTGTATAGCTGTCCTTCTATTCTTATTCTTGTCTCGGAGTCTGCCAAGTGTTTTGCATCTGCTTAAGGGTGTCCAGGCCCTGACCCTCTCTCCTCAGTTCTGTTAAGAGACAATAAATCTCTTTTTGCATTCTCAAAGTGTCTGGCACCTACCTTACTCTATCTGCACTACACCCACTATGCCTAGTAACCCACACTGTGAAGATGGATGTCAGCTCTCCTTGACTCTGGAGGTCACCATTAGGCCTCTAGAGGTCGGGACCATGGCTACATTTATAAAAAATAACAATAGCAAGAAAGCTGTCCACTGCGCTAGGCAAGAAAGCTGTGCACTGGGTTAGGCAAGAAAGCTGCCCACTGGGCTAGGCAAGAAAGCTGTCCACTGGGCTAGGCAAGAAAGCTGCCCACTGGGCTAGGCAAGAAAGCTGCCCACTGGGCTAGGCAAGAAAGCTGCCCACTGGGTTAGGCAAGAAAGCTGTCCACTGGGCTAGGCAAGAAAGCTGTCCACTGGGCTAGGCAAGAAAGCTGTCCACTGGGTTAGGCAAGAAAGCTGTCCACTGGGTTAGGCAAGAAAGCTGTCCACTGGGCTAGGCAAGAAAGCTGTCCACTGGGCTAGGCAAGAAAGCTGTCCACTGGGCTAGGCAAGAAAGCTGTCCACTGGGCTAGGCAAGAAAGCTGTCCACTGGATTAGGCAAGAAAGCTGCCTACTGGGCTAGGCAAGAAAGCTGCCCACTGGGCTAGGCAAGAAAGCTGTCCACTGGGCTAGGCAAGAAAGCTGCCCACTGGGCTAGGCAAGAAAGCTGCCCACTGGGCTAGGCAAGAAAGCTGCCCACTGGGTTAGGCAAGAAAGCTGTCCACTGGGCTAGGCAAGAAAGCTGTCCACTGGGCTAGGCAAGAAAGCTGTCCACTGGGTTAGGCAAGAAAGCTGTCCACTGGGTTAGGCAAGAAAGCTGTCCACTGGGCTAGGCAAGAAAGCTGTCCACTGGGCTAGGCAAGAAAGCTGTCCACTGGGCTAGGCAAGAAAGCTGTCCACTGGGCTAGGCAAGAAAGCTGTCCACTGGATTAGGCAAGAAAGCTGCCTACTGGGCTAGGCAAGAAAGCTGCCCACTGGGCTAGGCAAGAAAGCTGTCCACTGGGCTAGGCAAGAAAGCTGCCCACTGGGCTAGGCAAGAAAGCTGCCCACTGGGCTAGGCAAGAAAGCTGCCCACTGGGTTAGGCAAGAAAGCTGCCCACTGGGCTAGGCAAGAAAGCTGTCCATTGGGCTAGGCAAGAAAGCTGTCCACTGGGCTAGGCAAGAAAGCTATCCACAGGGCTCTTTTTTTAAGAGCAACTTTGCCATTGCCAATGCGTCTTGTATAAAGCAGACTGACTTTATTCAACCATGAACTTATAAAATGTTGAAACATGCTCATCACTTATACATGTTCTAGATGTAGACCATTCAAATCAAAGTGAGAGGTTCTCTCATAAGAACAGCCCCCCCTCCCGTTTACTGGTAGCCACCTTTGCTGCTCTTCTTCTGCTACTTTGTTCCTTCAATTAAGTTAGAAGTCAAAACGTCATTAAGAACATCCTCACCAAAGCCACTGCATCCTGTATGAATAAGACTTGACTTTTTTCAACCATGAACGTACAGTATAATAAGTCGACTCATGCACCTCAATGATGTATGTTCCGGACTTTGACCATACAAGAACGGGGGTCCACCGATAGCCACCTTTGCTCTGTTGCTTCAGTGGAGTCAGGACTCTGCTGGGCTCTCCGATGGAATGGACAGCTTTCTTGTGGTAAAAAAAGGACGCAAATTTTATTTGGGTACATCGTCGCACGACCGCGCAATTGTCAGTTAAAGCGACGCAGTGCCGAATCGCAAAAAGTGCTCTGGTCCTAACCTGGGAAATTCTTCCGGGGCTGAAGTGGTTAAGCTCTAGTAATTGGATTTGGGAGTGGAAAATAGCAGAGGTCAGAGAAACGCTGCTAAATGCTAACACTGCTAAACGCACATTAAACTGAAAAACGCTTCTGAAAGCGCATTTTTACAGCCGCTTTTTCCCGGCGTCGGCACTGTTAACCCTTAGAGCGCCCCCTGCAGGTTAACCCCTTCACTGCCAATGGCATTTACACAGTAATCAGTGCATTTTTATAGCACTGATCCAATGGTCCCAAAAAAGTGTCAAAATAGTCCGACATGTCCGCTGAAATATCGCAGTACCGCAAAAAATCGCAGATCGCCGCCATTACTAGTAAAAAAAAAAAACAAAACCCAAAAATGAATTCTCATCATCCGTAAACGCGACCACTTTTGCGCAAACCAATCAATAAACGCCGATTGCGATTTTTTTTTATCGCAAATATGAGGAAGAATATAAATCGGCCAAAAACGGTGAAAAAAATTTTTTTTATTTTTTTTTTGGGTTTGTATTTTAGCAAAAAGTAAGAAATTTGTTTTTTTTTTTTTTGCAAAATTGTCGCTCTTCTTTTGTTTATAGCGGCGATCAGAAATGACGCAGAGGGGATCAAATACCACCAAAAGAAAGCTCTATTTGTGGGAAAAAAAGGACGCAAATTTCGTTTGGGTACAACGCCACACGACCGCGCAATTGTCAGTTAAAGCAACGCAGTGCCGAATCGCAAAAAGGGCTCTGGTCCTAAAGCTGGAAATCCTTCCGGGGCTGAAGTGGTTAAATCCGAAATTTATCACTAACAGCCAAATTTTCACGGAAATTCCAATACCTATAATTTAATAGTTATTTAAGTAGTTAAGTATTGTTAAGTTATTATTAGCTATTTATTTTTTCCGATTTTCAAACTTTCGAATTTTCAGATTTTTGGCTTTTCCGATTACCGAACTTCCGAATTACCGCATTTTGGATTTTCGGATTACCGAATTGTCGAAAAAATTAAAATTTGGAAAAATTCGGAAATTCGGATTCGTTCAAACTCCAGAAATTCAAAAAATTTGTTAAAAAAATTAATTTGGAATGAAACGAATTGCACATGCCTAGTAGGCATCAAGTAACAACTTCCTTGAACGGCTAGGCAATTTAAGTGCATATAGGCGTCCACCCAAATTCGGAAAACCCCTGGATCTGAGAGGGGGTGGAAATGATATCCGCGATTAAATAAATGTCAAAATTTGATCAAAAAAATGTATTTATAAAACAATCAATCAATTAAACCACCAATCAATACACTTTTGATTGATGCAAATGATTGTTTTATAAATACATTTTTTTCCAATCAATCCAATGTTGACCGATTGTTACATGACGGTCCAATGCATTTGAATTAAAAATGTAAATTTCAAATAGAAATTGAACTTATTGTAACAATCAGTCAAAGTTTGTTTGAAAAAAAAAAATGTATTTTTTAAATAATCAATTGCCTCATTGAAAAGTGTATTGATTGGTGGTTCAATTGATTCTTTTATAAATACATTTTTTCAATCAATCAAATTTTGACTGATTGTTCGATTTCTGTTTGAAATTTCAATTCCTAAGGCCTGGTTCACACCTATGCAGTTTGCTTCTGATCCGATTCTGCAGTGTCCTTTGCGGTACATTTTGAGCTCTTGCGCGCACATTTTTGGCGCTTTTTTTACGCTTTTCGATGCATTTTGCATTTTGAATTTTTTATGCTTTTTTTTTTCTTTTTCCCAATTTGTCGTTGGGCAGATTAAAAAAAAAAAAGCAAAATCACAGCAACAATGCAGTACAGGCTTTTCTGCAGCTTCTTCTTTGAATAAAAAATGCACTGTTTTACGTTTTAAGTCCCCACCCTTTCCAAAAACGCAACGGGCGAAAAAAGCACAGATGTGACCGTGTCCCATAGGAAGCCATGTCAAATGGACTGTAGTGCGTTTCTGCAAAAAAGCACTAAAAAAAAAACGCATAGGTGTGAACCAGGCCTATTTGAAACATGTTGGACATGTAACAATCAGTGGCGGCCCGCTCATAAGGGGCGCGGGGGTGCCACCCCCCATAATCCATCCGCCCGGGCACCTAATCTCTATGCAGGGCGCCGGACAGATGGATTTCAATGTGAGTTTTTTTTTTGGAACCACATGATTAGAGCCTGAGGCTCTAATTGGCTTCAAATAGGGTGGGGCTCGGGGCACAGGGCACTGCGCCCCAAGCCTCCCCCCCAGTCGTGTGGCAATAGCGAATTAATGTCTTCCTGCTTCTCCTCATGGCCAATCAGGAAGCGGGTCCTGAGACCCGATTGGCCAGGGAATCTTAGGACTCCGGCCAATCGGGTATCAGGACCCACTTACAGTTTCGGCCTGAAGAAGAAGCAAGGGCCCCGGCTCACCCCTTCACAAGCTGCGGGCCATGTGCAGTGAGGAGCATAGGTGTGCACAGCCTATTGCATTAGGGTGTGCACCACAAAGCTCAAACACACATATGTGTGTGCATGTATATATATAACACAGTTCACTATGAAACAAAGGGAGGCACGAACACCTAGTGCATTACCAGAGGCATTTATTCAATTAAAAAAATATATATTGAGGAATTCTAGAAAGAGTGGCGACCCCCAATGGGCCATACAATTGGCATGAAGGCAGACACGACACAAATAAAGGCTGACGCGTTTCGGGGGGCGTACCCCCTTCCTCAGAGCCACATATGTGTGTGCATGTGTATATAAAACACAGTTTACTATACTTCAGTTATGTTTGAACACAGTGAATGATCGGTACTGATCACTCACTGTGTTCATTCACAAAAGGAAGGGACTTGTAAATGATTTAGTGGCCCAGGCAGCAGGGGGAATCTGTTCTTTAAGGCCATGGGGGTCCCCGCTGCACACTTTCCCTGACTTCCTGTTTTGGTGACACAAAGTTTTGCCTGGAGTTTGGGGTGTCACATGAGCTTCTCCATTCTGGGGGGTCCCCGCCGCATTCTCCCAAGCTTTGTCATTGCCTCCGGCTTGATGATGGTTCAATTGTATAACAGACGCGCTCAGGTTGGCAAATTTCCACGCGCCCGCTATTTGTGCTCATTATCTCTTTCCAGTCACCGCTGTGCCATTTTCTGGAGGTAATTTCCCGCGTTCCACCTACGGCTCGCCGCTCCCCCCGGGTGCCACCTCGGCACAATAGAACGCGGGCCGCGACCAGACGCTGGGGAAAGGGTTAACGCCGGCATTGCGATCCTCCTCCCCGCTCACCCAACAGCTAGAATTTAAATAACTGCTTAAAGACTACGGTTCAAATTATCTTCTATGACTTCTCTCACAAAGTAACTGCGGTTTAATCAGACGCTCAGCAGGGCTCCTCCAACCTAATTGATCTTCTCCTGTCTGCCATTGCCGCTCTCCCCATCCATCCTGATCACTGCCTTCCTCCCAGCACACGCAAACTACCAGGCGGCATCAGCCAATCATCTTTCATCGTGACCTCAGATTATTAGAGCGCCGCTCGTCCCAGGAACCCAATAGAGGGGTGCAGGCTAGCTGGTGTGCCCATCCAGAGCAATATAAGTAATGGGTGAAAGAAGACGCCATTCTCCCCACCAGCAAATAAAGGGCTCATTTAACGCTCATTAAAGCTCCTACTGCTTCAACAAGCTTTTATGATGTGTTTTTCATGTTTTTCATGCTTCGGTGGTGCTTCAATGAGGCTTCGGTGGTGCTTCGATGAGGTTTCAGTGGTGCTTCGATGAGGTTTCAGTGGTGCTTCGATGAGGTTTCAGTGGTGCTTCGATGAGGCTTCGGTGGTGCTTCAGTGATGGTCTTTTGAAGCTTTGTTGAAACTTGGCCGATGCCCTGTGTGTTTGTTAATATCTCATGCCTGCAATTTCTCCAAAACAAAGCGAAGCTAAAGCTGAATTAAAGCCTCTGAAAAGACGCAGATGCTTCAAGCGAGCCTCAAACGAGCCTCAAATGAGCTTTCTCATAGACTTCCTGGGAGGCTTTGAAGCACCACTTAGGGCTCATTTACACTTGCTTGGGCTTCAACGCATATTAAAGCTCCTACTGCTCCACAAGCTTTTATGATGTGTTTTTGATGCTTCGGTTGTGCTTTGATGAGGCTTTGGTTGTGCTTTGATGAGGCTTCGGTGGTGCTTTGATGAGGCTTCGGTGGCGCTTTGATGAGGCTTCAGTGGTGCTTCGATGAGGCTTCGGTGGTGCTTCAGTGATGGTCTTTTGAAGCTTTGTTGAAGCTTGGCCGATGCCCTGTGTGTTTGTTGATATATTACGCTTGCAATTTCTCCAAAACTAAGCGAAGCTAAAGCTGAATTAAAGCCTCTGAAAAGACGCAGGTGCTTCAAGCGAGCCTCGAACAAGCTTTGTCATAGACTTCTATGGAGGCTTTGAAGCACCACTTAGGGCTCATTTACACTTGCTTGGGCTTCAAGGCATATTAAAGCTCCTACTGCTCCACAAGATTTTATGATGTGTTTTTTGATGCTTCGGTGGTGCTTCAATGAGGCTTCGGTGGTGCTTTGATGAGGCTTCGGTGGTGCTTCAATGAAACTTCGGTGGTGCTTTGGTGAGGCTTCGGTGGTGCTTCGATGAGATTTCGGTGGTGCTTCGATGAGACTTTGGTGGTGCTTCGATGAGGCTTCGGTGGTGCTTCGATGAGACTTCGGTGGTGCTTCGATGAAGCTTTGGTGATGGTCTTTTGAAGCTTTGTTGAAGCTTGGCAGATGCCCTGTGTGTTTGTTGATATCTCACACCTGCAATTTCTCTAAAGCAAAGCTAAAGCTGAATTAAAGCCTCCGAAAAGACGCAGGTGCTTCAAGCGAGCTTCAAACAAGCTTTGTCATAGACTTCTATGGAGTCTTTGAGGCACCACTTAGGGCTCATTTACACTTGCTTGGGCTTCAACGCACATTAAAGCTCCTACTGCTTCAACAAGCTTTTATGATGTGTTTTTGATGCTTCGGTGGTCCTTCGATGAGGCTTCGTTGGTGCTTCAATGAGGCTTCGGTGGTGCATTAGTGATGGTCTTTTGAAGCTTTGTTGAAGCGTGGCCGATGCCCTGTGTGTTTGTTGATATCTCACACCTGCAATTTCTCCAAAACAAAACAAAGCTTAAGCTGAATTAAAACCTCTTAAAAGCTGCAGGTGCTTCAAGCGAGCTTCAAACGAGCTTTGTCATAGACTTCTATGGAGGCTTTGAAGACACTTTGAAGCACCACTTAGGACTTATTTACACTTGCTTCAGCTTCAATGCACATTAAAGCTCCTACTGCTTCAACAAGCTTTTATGATGTGTTTTTGATGCTTCGGTGGTGCTTCGATGAAGCTTCGGTGGTGCTTCAGTGATGCTTTTTTGAAGTTTTGTTGAAGCTTGGCAGATGCCCTGTGTGTTTGTTGATGTCTCACGCCTGCAATTTCTCCAAAACAGAACAAAGCTAAAGCTGAATTAAAGCCTCTCAAAAGCTGCAGGTGCTTCAAGCGAGCTTCAAACGAGCTTTGTCATAGACTTCTATGGAGGCTTTGAAGACGCTTTGAAGCACCACATGCGGTATAAAAAGAAGGGTCGGGACGTTGAATGGGGTATGCGTGATGCGACTCCAAGCAAAAGTACCAAATAGTGTAAATATGTTTATTGTCGAACCTTAGAACAATACCATGCAGTAATGGATACATAGACATATGGCAGACAAGTAGACATTAAATTGCAAGCCTTGAGATGCTAACTTGTAGAACGGTTAATAAAAACAATCTCCATATAGTAGAGTTCTTGAAACACAAGGTAAGTCCTGAAATGAACATGATACATCTAATATGAGCCCGACGCGTTTCGTGGCAAAATGCTATTCTTCAGGGGCTGATGTGTGGTGAGTAGATCTGAAAAGACACATGGGCATATCGCATTAATGATGCGACCCGGCTGTGGAAAGCCAAAGCCGTAGGTGAAAATAAATAAATAATATAGATAGGGTAGACTGCATACATAAGCAGCGGGTACAAGGCATGTGGACTTGTCTATACCGGGAGCTGAGCTGTGGCCCGCGGTGGGACGGAGCACAAGGGTGTGGTTCCCAATGATATAAAATTTTGTCTCATTTAAAGTCCCAAAAACTCCCTTCTGTGAAGCGACATGGGGCATCATTTTTTAAACAAAACCGAAGCAAAGCAAAGCAAACACAAGGTGTGAACAGGACTGTATAGTAACCGTTCTATTCAGTGACAGGAGCTTTGATTGGCGTTAAGGGAGCTTTAACAATGCCTGTCTTGAAGCAAAGTGTAAACGAGCCCTAAAAGACGGCTTTAGTGTGACGCGTTTCGCCCACCCGCCAGGACTTAGTCATAGCTAAGCCCCAGTGGGTAAAACGCGTAGGTGGGCATGGCCTCTTGGTGGAGGCATGTAGACGGAAGCTGTCCTTTATTGTCTGCAGGGCCGGCTCTACCACTAGGCGGAGTAGGCGGTCACCAAGGGCACCAAGCCCCTGTCCATATCCTACCCTAGCCTGTCCATATACTACACCAGCCTGTCCATATACTACCCCAGCCTGTCCATATACTACTCCAGCCTGTCCATAAACTACCCCAGCCTGTCCATATACTACCCCAGCTTGTCCATAAACTACCCCAGCCTGTCCATATACTACCCCAGCCTGTCCATATACTATCCTAGCCTGTCCATATACTACCCCAGCCTGTCCATATACTACCTCAGCCTGTCTATATACTACCCCAGGCTGTCCATATACTACCCCAGCCTGTCCACATACTACCCCAGCCTGTCTATATACTACCCCAGCCTTTCCATATACTACCCCAGCCTGTCCATATACTACCCTAGCCTGTCCATACACCTGCGGACCATGACTGGCATGAGGAAACGAGCCGGTGCCGCCATTATTTGTAGTTTGGCCGGGTCCAGAGGCACAGGTGCGGGCTCGCGGACCACGGCTAAAGAAATAGGTAGAGAGGCGCTGCAAAAATCTCCACCTCCGCCACCTCCATCGTATACATGCACAAGGCAAAGGGGGTGGAGTCAGGGGCGGAGCCAAATGGGCGGCAAAATGAGACTTTGCCTAGAGTGTCAAAAATCCTTGTACCAGCCCTGATTGTCGGTGTCATGTTGGGTGGTTGGGAGAATGGCGCCTTCTTTCACTCAATCGCCTTTCACTATTGCACTTTGCACCATTGCTCCTTTCCCCTCTGATAACCAGTTACACCCAGTGTTCATTTTTGGCAGCAAATTTCGATTTAGTTTTAGTCTTAGTCTTAGGACTAAAATTACTTTTTAGTTTTAGTCCCATTTTAGTCTTCTGCAATTGTTTTAGTTTTAGTCATATTTAGTCAACTAAAATCTCCAGGACATTTTAGTCTCCTAAAACCTAATGGCTGTAGTTAAATTGAAATGCGTTATTTAAGCATTTCTCTACAATTTCCAAACTCATTATATACTGCTTCTGGAGTGAAAAAGCTAATATCTTATTATTTATGGTATTGAGGTATGGACATGCACTACAGACCGGTGTTTAATTTTGACGTCAAATTTCAATTTAGTTTTAGTCTTAGTCTTTTGACTAAAATGCCATTTTAGTTTTAGTCGTATTTTAGTCGACTAAAATACTATTAATTTAGTCGACTAATATGTTTTAGGCTGGGCTCACGCCTATGCGAATTAGATGTGGCTTAAACCGCATCCAATACGCAGGACACTTGAAAACACATTGTTTTCAATGTGTCCGGTTCACATATGTCCGGTGCATTCGTACTCCGCATTGAACTGAAAACGTGTGCGTTTTTTGTGCAATGCGGTTCGAATTCCCAGCCCGTTGTGTTCAATGGGAGCGCATCTAACACGGAGATGCACTCCGCACTGAACGGGGATGTTTTCCCCTGCTTGCGCCCCCCCCGCAGCTGCTGTGCTGTGGGAACGGACAGCTCCGCCCCTTCCCGGCAGCAGACAGGCTGGAATTGGTGTGAATCCAGCCTCAGTCAACAAAATTAACACTGCTTAGACCATATGCGTGTGCACAGGGTGTGACGGATGTGCCTGGGCACACCCTAATTACCCCATGCGCATTAGCATTATCGTTCTGTGTGCCAGCAGGAAGATGGAAAAGATCTCCCTCTTACCGGCTCTGCCATAAGAGAAGTGTTTATGTATTTCTCTTTCACTGTGCCGGCAGGGAGATCAATGTGCCGGGGTCATATACTGTATACTGTATGTAGACACGCGCACACACGTGCGCACACACGTGCACACACGCGCACACACGTGTGTTTGAGCTTTATGGTGCACACCCTAATGCCTTACACCTGTACACTCCTATGGACCAGAGCAATATTTAGACTTCTGCTATGGGATTCACTTTGCCATTACCTAGAGCAGCCCATAGATGAGGCTTTTTTTTATATTCGTTCAACCAGCAAAGAGACTCAATTCTCCTATCCACCCATTAGATGTGGGTGGGTGATCCTCCCCGCTGAGCTATTGTATTTTGAATACACTGATCAGCACTACTGGCTATAACCTGCAGCACTGATCAGCGGGGAAAATTCAATAGAGTGGCTGTGCAGAAGTTGATCAGTAGATTGACTTCTGTACAACCAGCCTGCCCATACGTTGATCGAAATTTGACCGGTCCCTGCTGATGCAAGCAAGGCTGGCTTAAAGAGGAACTTTCTTCAGTAAATTCCTTGTTTCCAGGCCTAGGCAAAGGATGTCATTCATCCCAGAAGTCTTCAGGAGGGGAGGAGGGGCTTTCTCAGCTTCTTGCCTGCATGCCTGAGCTAAGGGCAGATGATTTTTAACCACCTAATGACCGCCTTATAGCAGATTTACTGCTACAGAACGTGCAGAATCACATATATATAATTCTGCACTTCCGCCTATGGGGTCACAGCAGATGCCAATCAGTGGGTTACCTTGTATATCTCTATCTCTGTCTGATCAATGTTTATAAACAATGTTACTTTGTATCTCTCTATCTCCTGTCTGATCAATGTTTATAAACAAAGTTACTTCATATCTCTCTATCTCCCATCTGATCAATGTTTATAAACAATGTTACTTTGTATCTCTCTATCTCCCATCTGATCAATGTTTATAAACAATGTTACTTTGTATCTCTCTATCTCCTGTCTGATCAATGTTTATAAACAATGTTACTTTGTATCTCTCTATCTTCTGTCTGTTCAATGTTTATAAACAAAGTTACTTTTATCTATCCATCTCCTGTCTGATCAATGTTTATAAACAATGTTAAAACACTAAAGTTATGAAAAGAATACAGTGGTGTCCTCTCTCCTTCCTTGGTTCACAATGCTGCGACTTGTCAAGCAACTTGAGCGTTCAAAGTCGCATGAGAAGTCAGCAATTGAACTGTTTTAATCGGTGCGACTTAGAAAAAGGTTCCTGCACTACTTTGGGGCAACTTCATCATGACTTGCATTGATTTCTCTTAATGAAGTCGCAAGCAAGCTGCACTGAAGTCCCACAGGATGTCGGCTGTCAAAGTCATGGAACGTGTTGATGTGAACCGGAACTAAGCCTAATGAAGTAGCAGCAGGACACTGATGAGGTGAGCTCTCTGATCACTCTACTCTATTCTCCGATCAGCCTGTTCCTTTGTTGCATTCAGCTCACCTAATTGGCTCCCAGCCCTGCCCCTTCCGTTCCTAGCTCAGAGTATTACTGTAAAGGAAATTGCAAGAGGCTGGAACATAAGGATGAGTTTAAAGTAGAACTAAAGGCAACATGTTTTGTTTTTTGAATAGAGTAAGAGTAATAGAGTAAGAGGGCTATAACTGTAATAATAGAGGCTATGGGCTAGGGGCTAATGGCTGAACTTGAACAAGATGGAGAATTGTTACAAAAATATTAAAAGATTAAATGTTTCTTTACTGTCTCTTTGCAAAATAGAGTACAGAGCTTCAAATAAGCCCTACATCAGCACCCCTCCCTCCTTTTCCTGTAAAGCTGTTTGTCAGACAGAAAAGAGGAAGTTGGCTGAGTATAGTAATTGTGAAACCTAGTGGAACTTTTGGTTAACAGAAGTATAACTTGCCCAGCAACACATACGTAACGAGTTCTAAATATGTTTAATATCTTTATCATTGGTTAAAAGAACCAGGAGAGGGAATATGTAATTGTGATGCAAAAGCTGGTATATATATGTTGTAACCGCACATAAAGGGCCACTTGCCACTCTGGACAGGAGCCCTGCTGAGTAGAGTTGAGCGAACCCGAACTGTAAAGTTCGGGTCCGTACCGAACTTTGGGGTGTCCGGGACCCGGACCCGAACTTTTCAAAAAAAATTTTGGGTTCGAGTTCGGGGTTCTGGTATTTGATTCTACGTGTTGAATAGCTGCCAAGGGCAGCCAATCAACAAGTGTTTCACTGGTTTTCCCTTAGAAGCCATCACAGCCATGCCTACTAATGGCATGGCTGTGATTGGCCAGTGCATCATGTGACCCAGCCTCTATATGAGGCTGGAGTCACCGTGCTGCATGTCACATGCTCTCAGGATAGTTTAGGGAGAGGATGCTGCCGGCGCTGTGAGGGACAGATTGTGAGGGACAGATTGCAGAACATCTCATCCTGCATTACTGAACGATCCGATTGTGGACTAGGGAGAGATACGAGTACTGCTGCTTTGAGGGACAGATTGCACACCGCATCCTGCTGCACAGAACGATCGGACTGGACTAGGCAGAGTCTACTGCTTAGAGGGACAGATTATTGTTCTAAAATCATCTCCAAGTTCTATAGGGAGAGGTTCCAGCTGTTGCTTTAAGGGAAAGATTATTCTTCTAAAATCATCTCTTAGTTCTATAGGGAGAGGTTCCTGCTGTTGCTTAAAGGGACAGATTATTGTTTCTTGCACAAAATTAAAAAGTGCAT
Organism: Glandirana rugosa; assembly: GCA_018402905.1. NCBI lineage: Eukaryota > Metazoa > Chordata > Amphibia > Anura > Ranidae > Glandirana > Glandirana rugosa. The sequence continues at coordinate 191,432 of BLSH010557932.1, read as the reverse complement.
CTACATTGCTGGTTTAAAAAAAAAAAAAAAAATTCTAAAAACTACATTTGCGGCCAGCGGTGCATTTCTTGCACAAAAATAAAAAAAACATTGTTGGCTCCTCCTCCTCCACCGCCACTTTCACCGCCTCCTCAACCTCCAACTCCACATCCACCTCCATTTTTTATTTTTTTATGTGATTTTAGCTTAAAAATGATTTTAAGTTATTTCCCTATCCCTATTTCTTTGTAGGGCACTTGTCCGGCCCTTACCCCCATTTTCCTTCCTTTTGCAGACCTCTAGGACTTGCCAGGACTTTGTTACAGCCATTTTTGTGCCTAAAAGGTTGGGTCCCCATTGATTTCAATGGGGTTCGGGGTCCGGGACAAAGTTCGGGTCAAGTTCGGTCCCGAACCCGGACTTTTTCCCAAAGTTCGACCGAACCTGCAAAACCTGAACTTCCGTTCGATCAACTCTACTGCTGAGTCCATTTAGCTAGCAAAATAAAAAGGTTTGTTTCCCTGATTTTCTGGTGTCCTGGAAGGGTTCCTGTTATTTTCCGTTTACTATCTCTGTCCCATTGTGGATATTTCTCTTCCCTTCCTGTTCTATAGCCACAACAGGAAGTGAGAGGAAATCCCTCCAAAGTGTGGAAATCTCTATGTATTACCAGAACTAGTGTCCCCATTGGAAGATTTCCCCTCTATTCCTGTTCTGGTGACAACCCAAAATTTGGGATTTTCTTTTACTTTCACTTTTGGTGATAAATAAAATAAAATAAAAAAATCTTTTGCATTTAGTTATACTTTAAAAGACACATTTATTGATTCAATAATGAATACAGTATTGCACGAATGCGTATATATATCCTAAATGCCAGTATATTTGGCATACAGTTTCACATCTGTGAGTGCGCATGTCGTACAGTAAATAGTTCAGCCCATGCATCTCCATGGACTCCCCTACCTGCGAGAGACGTGGGGGAAAAAGAAGTTCCTGACCCCTTTGTTAGAAATGTTTACATTTGTCGATGCGTTGGGGTTCTAAGAATGAATGGGGCCCTGGTCTGTCTGCTACAGATTCTTAAGCCTCATACACACGGTGCGACGGTCGTATGAAAACAGTCGTACGACCGATTGTTGTACGATCATCCGACTGTCAGTATGTGTGATTAGGACAGCCGACGTGTGATGGTCGTACAACAGGGGTTGGATGAGCAGACTAGAAAACTTTGGTTCTACAACAAGCGGTCGTACGACCGTTGTACCGTGTGTATGAGGCTCTAGGCTAGGTTGTCATTGTTGTGCTGTGAGCACTGAGGAGCATTTTTGCACGTGGCAGCCGACGCGCTCACGTTTTCCTGACACGGACAAAAAACGTGTTGCCCATTCTTAACCACTTGCTTACTGGGCAGTTAAACCCCCCTCCTGCCCAGATCAATTTTCGGCTTTCAGCACTGTCGCATTTTGAATGACAATTGCACGGTCGCGCAACGTTGTACCCAACAAACTTTATATCATTTTTTCCCCACAAATAGAGCTTTCTTTTGGTGGTATTTCATCACCTCTGTGGTTTTTATTTTTTGTGCTATAAACAAACAAAGAGCGACGATTTTGAAAAACGAACAATATTTTTTACTTTTTGCTGTAATAAATATCCAAAAGAAAATATATATATAAAAAAAAAAAAAAATACTCATGGGGTTTGGCCAATTCTTCTACGTATTTTTGGTAAAAAAAAAGAAATCGCAATCGGCGTATAATGATTGGTTTGCGCAAAAGCTATCGCGTCTACAAACTATGGGAATTGATTTAAGGCGTTTTTATTATTATTTTGTTTTTTTACTAGTAATGGCGGCGATCTGCGATTTTTATTGGGACTGTGATATTGCGGCGGACATGTCGGACATTTTTGACACTTTTTTGGGACCGATGACATTTATACAGCGATCAGAAATTTAAATGTCCACTGATTACTGTATAAATGTCATTGGCAGTGAAGGAGTTAACACTAAGGGGGCAGTGAAGGGGTTAACTGTGTTCCCTCATTGTCTTCTAACTGTGGGGGGGGGGGGGGCGGGGCTGGCCGGGACATAACAGATCTCACTGATCCCAGTGACAGGGATGAGTAGATCTGGTATGTCCCCTTCACAGAATGGAGAACCGCGGAGTTTACATCGGCGGTTCCCCGTTCTGCAGCTCTGACAGGCGATCGCGGGATTCAAGTGGACATCGAGTCAGCTGGACAGACCACGCAGCGTGCGGCGGCCGTGTGCGCACGCCTGGGAGCGTGCACAGGGGGCGACGTCCATGGATGTCATCCCAGAAATTCAGATCCGCGCTGGAGCCGTACTTTGGCTATAGCGCAGATCGGAAGGGGTCAAGGGCACCCCCCATGCATCTGCTGAGGCATGCATTTCTGCTTGTGGCAAAACCTTCTGCAGTGTGATTTTGCAAAAGGGTCCAGGTCTTCTTTTGCGCATTTCTTGCACATTGGACACTTGGGCAACCTATTTGAAAAGAATGGGCTGCTCTACATGCGTCGCATGAGATCTAGCAAAGGACAGGTGGAAATGCATGCAGGCTCTACCGCACCTGCATGCTGTGAACAGAGCCTTAACTCGCGTTTCCTTTGAATGAAGCACCTTCTGCTCCAAATCACATAAAAAAAAGTGCACGTACAATTTTTTGCTGCGCAACACACAACGCATGGTGGAGTATTACCATGCACTTTGTTGCGCTACCACACACATCCATAGGCAAGATCCATTGGGTTGCTGTTAAAGTGGCTGTAAAGGCTGAAGGTTTTTTTTTTTTTACCTTCCTGCATTCTACGCATGGAAGGTAAAAAAACCTTCTGTGTGCAGCGCTCCCCCCCCCCCCCGCCCCCCTAATACTCAACTGAGCCCGATCCAGAGATCTGCATGGGAACCTTAGCTGTCCTGGGTCTCTCTCTCTCTCCTCATTGGCTGAGACAGCAGTGGAAGCCAATAGCTCCCACTGCTGTCAATCGCAGGCAGTGAGCCAATGAGGAGAGAGTAGGGGCGGGGCTGGACCGCAGCTCTATGTCTCTTATGGATGCATAGAGCGCGGTTCGGGAGCGAGCATGCAGCAGTGCCCCCATAGCAAGCGGCTTAGTATTGGGAGGAATCTGAGAAGAAGAGGATCGGGGCTACTCTGTGAAAAAAACATTAAAACTATAAGTAAGTATAATATATATATATATATGGTAAGTATAAAATGTTTATTTATTTTTTTGTGATTCAGCGCTGCGTCACTTTAACTGACAATTGCGCGGTCGTGCGGCGTTGTACCCAAACAAAATTTGCGTCCTTTTTTTCCCACAAACAGAGCTTTCTTTTGGTGGTATTTGATCACCGCTGCGTCATTTCTGATCGCCGCTATAAACAAAAGAAAAGCGACAATTTTGCAAAAAAAAACAAATTTCTTACTTTTTGCTAAAATACAAATCCAAAAAAAAAAATATAAAAAACATTTTTTTTCATCGGTTTTGGCCGATTTATATTCTTCCTCATATTTGTGATTAAAAAAATCGCAATCGGTGCTTATTGATTGGTTTGCGCAAAAGTTGCCACGTTTGCGGATGATGAGAATTCATTTCTGGGGTTTTTATTTTTTACTAGTAACGGCGGCGATCTGCGATTTTTAGCGGTACTGCGATATTGCGGCGAACATGTCGGAACATTTTGACACTTTTTTGGGACCATTGGCATTTATACAGCGATCAGTGCTATAAAAATGCACTGATTACTGTGTAAATACCATTGGCAGTGAAGGGGTTAACCTGCAGGGGGCGCTCTAAGGGTTAAATGTGTTCCCTGGGCGTGTTCTAACTGTGGGGGGACTGGACTGGCAGGGGGAGGGGAGAGATCACAGCTTCCATATAGAGGAAGGCTGTGATCACTCCCTTCCCCCTCTAACAGAACGGAGATCCGTGTTTACTTACACGGACCTCCGTCCTTTCACTCCAGGGGGGGCATCGCGGGTAGCCGGTGGAGATTGAGTTTGCCGCACCCGCTCCCTGGCCCTCCCCGGACACAGTACGCGATCTCGCAGCCACCGTCAGATGACGGTGGTTTGCCCAGGAGAGCCATCTTGTCGCTGTCAACCTGCGGTTGACGGTCGGCAAGTGGTTAACAAGAGAAGTATGGGATTTTATTTTAGATTCTAGAATCATTCTTACTTGCATCTGTCCCCCACAGGCTGTAAGGCTGAGAACCGAGTGATCAAACACCACCGATCGTTCGGTTCTAAGAGCTCCTTGAGCAGAGAGCTGGTGACTCTCTGCTCCCCCCCCTCTACCCTCGCACTCTCTGGAGCGCTGGGCTGTGAAGGGGGTCACTGAGTGCCGGTCCAAGCATGTGGGCGAATCCCGACCTTATGGTCACGATCTTTCCCGAGCCTGGACCGGCTCTATGACGTCAGCCAACAGCGGGATTCATCCCACTGTCTGTTGAAAGCGGGTCACAGGAGTGCAGAGCAAACTGCGTTCTTGTGATCCACAGGAGAAGCCCAGCCAAACGAGCTTTCCCCGTACTTCTCCTTTAACCACTTGCCGACCGCCAACCGCAGGTTGACGGCGACAAGGTGGCTCGATATCGCAAATCCTGCGATATCGTGCACTGTGAGCGTGCGCGCGCCACCGGAGGCGTGCTCACTGTTTGGGGGGGGGGGGGCAGTCACTGGGGCGGGTGTACGAACCTGGCCGTGAGTCACTGGG
>BLSH010557932.1:115774-146044 GCA_018402905.1 Glandirana rugosa | reverse complement strand
GTACAGAGTTCCCTCTTACATCAGAGTCTGCAGGGTTCTATTTTACAGTGCAAGGGGGAACTCTGCGGACCCTGATGTAAAGGAAAACATTATGGACTCTGATGTGAAGGAGAACTCTGAATACTCTGATGTACAGTAAAGGGGAATGCTGAGGACTCTGATGTAAGGGGGTCTCTGGTCAACCAAGGCCCCCCCCCTTACATAACAGTCTGCAGCATTCCACTTTACATCAGAGTTCCCATTTACATCAAGGTCTGTAGCATTGCCCTTTACTGTACATCAGAGTTCCCCTTTACATCAGATTCAAAAGCGTTCCCTCTTGCACTGTAAGGGGAATCCTGCAGACTGTGATGTAAGGGGAAACTCTGAGGACCCTGATTTAAGGGGGAACACTGGGATCTTTGATGTAAGGGGGAGGGGGCTCTGTTGACCACAGACCACCTTCTGCAGAGTGAATACACTAAGGTAAGGGGGGTTACTGATATAAGGAGGAACTTTATATTGTATTCACTCTGCAGAAGGTGGTCTGTGGTCACCAGAGCCCCCCCTTACATCAAACATCCTGGTGTCCCCCCTTAAATCAGTGTCCTCAGAGTTGCCCCTTACATCACAGTCTGCAGACTTCCCCCTTACAGTGCAAGGGGGAACTCTTTTGACCCTGATGTAAAGGGGAACTCTAATGTACAGCAAAGGGCAATGCTGCAGACCTTGATGCAAATGGGAACTCTGATGTAAAGGGGAATGCTGCAGACTGTTATGTAAGGGGGTGGGGGCTTTGGTGACCAGAGACCACCTTACATCAGAGTCCTCAGCATTCCCCTTTACTGGACATCAGAGTCTTCAGAGTTTCTCCTTTACATCAGAGTCCATAGTGTTCCCCTTTACATCAGGGTCCGCAGAGTTCCCCCTTGCACTGTAAAGGAGAACCCTGCAGACTCTGATGTAAGAGGGAACACTGTGCTGGGTTATATCAGTGATCCCCCCGCACAGATTTTGTGTGGCCTTGCTGTCACTGACCTCCTCCATTGCTAAACCTTATGGACAGCCTTCCAAGAAGAGTTGAAGCTGTTATAGCTGCAACGGTTGGGCCAACTCAATATTGAACCCTACGGACTAAGACTGGGATGCCATTAATGTTCATGTGCGTGTAAAGGCAGGCGTCCCAATAATTTTGGTAATATAGTGTATCTCTGCTGTCTTCTGTCTGTCCTGACCTTTGGTACATTTAACATATACCCCCTACTTTCTGCTACCTGCCTGGACCTTTGCTAAATTGAATGGATACTTTAATGGTCTTCTGCCTGTCCTGATCTTTGTTGCATTTAATGGATTCCTTTACTGTCTGCTGCTTGCCCTGACCTTAGCTATGTTAAATGGATTCTTCTCCTGTCTCCTGCCCATCCAGACTTTTGCTACATTACTGGTGCCCTCTACATCCTGCTACCTGCCCTGACCTTAGCTACATTTGGGTACCTCTACCTTCTGCTGCCTGCCCTGGCGTTAGCTACATTTGGGTACCTCTACTGTCTGCTACCTGCCCTGACCTTAGCTAAGTTTCATGGGTTCTTCTGTCTCATGCCCATCCTGACTTTTGCTATGTTACTGGTTCCCTCTACATTTTGCTGCCTGCTCTGACCTTAGCTATGTTAAATGGATTCTTCTCCTGTCTCTTGCACATCCAGACTTTTGCTGCATTACTGGTGCCCTCTACATCCTGTTACCTGCCCTGACTTTAGCTACATTTGGGTACCTCTGCTGTCTGCTACCTGGTCTGGACTTAGACTTGTTTAATGGGTTCTTCTCCTGTCTCCTGCCCATCCTGGCTTTTGCTACATTACTGGTTCCCTCTACATTTTGCTGCCTGCCCTGACCTTAGCTAGATGTGGGTACCTCTACTGTCTGCTGCCTGTCCTGACCTTTGCTACATTTTGATTCCTCTACTGTCTGCTGCCTGGCCCGACCTTAGCTATGTTTAATGGATTCTTCTCCTGTCTCCTGCCCATCCTGGCTTTTGCTACGTTACTAAATCTGCTGCCTGCCCTTACCTTAGCTTCATTTGGGTACCTCTACTGTCTGCTGCCTGCCCTTACCTTAGCTTCATTTGGGTACCCCTACTGTCTGCTACCTGCCCTGACCTTAGCTATGTTTAATTGGTTCTTCTCCTGTCTCCTGCCCATCCTGACTTTTGCTAGGTTAGAGAATCTACTGCCTAACCCTGGCCTTAGCTACAATTGGGTACCTCTACTGTCTGCTGCCTAACCCTGGCCTTAGATACATTTGGGTACCTCTACTGTCTGCTGCCTGCCCTGACCTTTGCTATATTTAATGGATACCTGCTTCTAAACAGATTATGCCCTCTCCGAACTGCCAGTCCTGTGTCCTATTCTTTTCTACTTTGGGTCTGCAAGCAACATTCTACAGCCAGAGTATATAGTTTCATGTTTTAGGTGCTGGGGGCAATCTATTACTGGTAGGGCTGTTGTCCCTAGGGGAAGGGAGGCTGCTATGGGTGACATTGCACTCACCCGCTATTTGCTCTGGCCAGAGTTTATGCGTCCAGAACTTATACCTTACGGAAGGTCTGATACTTCACAAATCTTTCGGAAGGCAAAGGATTTCAGTGTTTCAGTTGAGTATGTAGCAGCTTGGCCTCCCCTCCGCAGAGTAATCTGGACATGAATCACTTCCTCCGGGGAACAACCTGTATTTTCCATCTTCCACTCTTTATCTCCATTGTTGCTGGGCTGTGATTGTTCAGCACCTGTTCTCGGAGTTTATCCCAAACAAGCGGTTGGAAAGCAGCAATTTCCAGCACTCAGCCTAAGCCCGGCCATGCCAGTGCTGCCAATAGTTGCGTCTGGGCACGCCGTCAAATCATTTTCTCCATGCTTTTCACTCTTCTTTTATTAATATTTTAAGAGCAATTAAACCCGCAGTTGGTCAACGATCTACAGAGGAGCTGGCGTTCTGCTGACCCACACAGCACGCCAAAGAAGTCAGTGGAACCGCGCAGAAAATGGCGCACAGAGGCCTCACAGCATCATTGTATCACTGCTATTTACACTGCGGCACAACCGATTGGCTTCTTGTGCTGCTTCTTCTTCCCCCTCCCTGACCTCTGTTGTTCAGGAACTACAAGAGGATGATACCAAGTCAGATTTAGATACTTAAACTGCTTGCATTAACCACTTGCTGACCGCCTCGCGTACATTTACTGTGGCAAAGTGGCTTCGCTACGCAGATCGTAGCCTATAAACGGCGATTGGCGCAGCCGTAGTAGCGTGCGGGTGCGCGCCGCGCTCTCGTGCCCACCGCACTTTGCCTGAGCGTGGCCACAGGTCGGGCGGACTCAATGTCCGCCGGCGACCCGTGATCTCCTTCTAGAGAGGAAGAATGGAGAACCGCCGATGTAAACACGGCGGTTCCCTGTTCTGCCAGGCGGCATGACAGTGATCTACTGATCCCTGCATTCGGGATCAGTTAGATCTCTTATGCCCCTGCCAGCCCAGCCCCCTCACAGTTAGAACACGCCTAGGGAACACAATTAACCCCTTCATTGCCCCCTGCAGGTTAACCCCTTCCCTGCCAGTGACATTTACACAGTAATCAGTGTTTTGTTTTTTTTTAGCTCTGATCTGATACAGAGAGATAGCTCTCACTGTATAAATGGGAATGGTCCGAAAAAAGTGTCAAAAATGTCCAACATGTCCGCTGCAATATTGCAGTCCCGATAAAAAGGGTCGCAGATCGTTGCCATTACCGGTAAAAAAAAAGGGAAAACGCCATAAATTAATTCTCATGGTTTGTAAACGTGGCAACATTTGTGCAAACCAATCAATAAATGCGGATTGCGGTTTTATTTATCAAAAATATGTGGATGAGTATATATCGGCCTAAACTGATGAATAAATTATTTTTTTATATTTATTTTTTTGGATATGTATTATAGTAAAAAATATATATATTTTTTTCAAAATTGTCGCTCTTTTTTTGTTTAAATCGCAAAAAATAAAAACCGCAGAGATGATCAAATACCGGCAAAAGAAAGCTCTATTTGTGGGAAAAAAAGGACGTAAATTCTGTTTGGGTACAACGTCGCACGACCACGCAATTGTCATTTTTAGCGACGCAGTGCCGTATTGCAAAAAGTGCTCTGGTCATTAAAGGAGAAATCCTCCGGGCTGAAGTGGTAAAAAACCCCACACATTTAGGGCCATGGTGGATCACTTTGCAGAGGGCGTTTGACAGGCGGGCATGAGGCAATATGTCACCTTTTCATTGCCTGGTTTAACCCCTAAAAACCCGCACCACCGCTCAGCACCCGCATACATTTGATGTGGCTGCGACACGGCCCTATTCAGTTGAATGGGTCTGGTTCGGCCTGGTGGTACTGCCCTCTGAATGTAACAGAGGGGACCATTTTTGCCGCTCCAGGATTCAAAGCATCTCGCCCATTGTATTTGTACACTGCTGTCTTTGCAGCTTAAAGGGGAGTGATTCTGGAGGAGGGCAGTAAAAAAGCTTTCAAGCCAGTCATGTGACACGTAGGGTGCTCTTCCATCTTCCTCCATCGGTGGGCGATCATCCATGAAGCAAACAGCAGCAGAGAAGTAGTGGCGCCTCTCCTCATCCATGCACTGTGAACGACGAAAGGCCATAGAATTATCGCTCTCACTCTGGCATGCGCTGCAATACATAACCTGTAGCCAATCAGTGTTTGTGTCTGTAGGTGCCCCCCGATGTGTGTATGCACATTCTTATGGGGGAGGGGAGCAAAATACTTTTGGGGGGTTTTAAGTGCTTTATTTTTTAACACTTTTCTTTATTCCACTAAACTTTATTTATTTTTTTAAATGTATTTTTTATTCTATTTTTTGAGACTTGTTTTCTTTATTGAGACATCGGGGTTCTTCTTAGCTCCTAATGTCTCGCCTGCCCTCTCTTAGGCCCCCATTCACACCCCTGCGTTCCAGGAACCTGTGCAGAAACACGCCCTTCTGTGAGCGGTCCTGGAACCCTTGTAAAACTTTTTGACAAGTGCGCAGTAAAAAAAATGCATACCAATCTCATTGGGGCTCCATTGTTGTGTTTATTGTGCATAGGGCAGCCCACTCAAGTGAATGCACTGCTCTATGTGCATTGCATGAAAAACCCGCAAAGGAAAACACGGGTGGGAACACACATTCCCGCTATGCAGTGGCGGGTGGTGATTTTTTTTGGGGGGGGGGCGGTAAACAACCTTAAAAGCCCCCCCACTTGCTGTCTGGTGATCGGTCCTCCAGCACTTACCCCATCTAGGTGGCGGGTATGGGGTAGCGGCGGGGTCCCGCATCGTGCAGCGGCAGGCATTGGGGCAACAGTTTCCATGTCTTCTCCTCCTTCTCGCTTCTGCCTTGTGTCTCCTCCCCTCCTCCCAGACGTCCAATAGGATCTGCCTGTCCTTCCAGCCAATCGGGTGACTTGTTTCAGACCCGCTTCCTGATTGGCCGGGAAGGGGAGAATCAGTGTTACCATAGCGAATATTCATTCATTGTTGCAACACACCTTGGTGGGCTCTGGACACAATGCTCTGCACCCTGAGCCCACCCTATTTTGAAGCCTATTAGAGCCTCTGGCTCTAATCAGTGCTTCAAAAAAAAAACCCCCGCCATAGGAATTCATGTGTCCGGCATCCTACAAGGGGCCAGATGCATGGATGGGGGGTGCAGCGGCATGGATGGGGGGGGCAGCGATTGTGCACCCTCAATGGACGGGCTGCCACTGCCGCTATGCCTAGTGTGAATGGCGGCTTAAAGCTAATGAACCCGGAAGGGAGATCAGCAAGTGGATGTTCACTGGTCTCCCTCCTCTATACGTGATGGCACCTGCCACACCTGTCCCAGGTCCCCCCACGGTGAACATGGTGGGAGGCGCACGGGGAGGGTGTGAGAGAGAGCGTACCAGGGGTGCGTGGAAGTGGTCGGGCGTCTTCCATCTGACAGCTGACAGTTGCATGCCATACGTTGGTGGCAGCAAAAGAATGGAAGCCCACAGTGACGGCTCATCCATAAGGGGCGTCGTCCCCCAATCCATGCTTCTGATCCCTAATCTACATGCAGGGTGTCGAACGCATGGATTTCAATGGGGTTTTTTTTTTCTTTTGACAAGAGCCTGAAGCTCTAATTAGCTTCAAAAACTCACCCAGTCGTGTGACAATAGCGTATTAATATTCGCTATTGTCTTCCTGATTCTCCTCCCGGCCAATCAGGAAGCAGGTCTTAAGACCCAATTGGCCGAGAGGAGAAGCGATCGTATTGGCCGCCAAGGAGGAAGCTGCTGAGGAGGAGGAGATGCAGGAAGGAGCCAAAGCTTCCCGCGACCTAGATGGGGTAAGTGCAGAGCTGGTGAGTGGACGAGGCGAGGGATGGGGGGTTTGACTGATCGACCAACCGAGGGGTATGGGGCGTGCCGGGTGTCTTGTTTGCTGCACCCCCCAAAAAATGGAGCACCAGCTGCCACTGGAAGCACAACTCCAGGAACAATGAATATCTTCTAAATACAAGATCCATGTGTATTCTTCTTGAATCTTGGTGTACTTTGCCCTTCTGCGCACATTCCCAGAGCACGCAAAAAATTTGCATCTTGCTTGCGGTGCCATTCATTTATAATGGAACCCCAAATGTGGCTGGTAGGCGCACATTTTGACAAATGAGCGGTAAAGAAACCACGCAAATCGAATTGCCCAAAAAGACGCCAGGGGATCTTTATTGCATTTGCTGTGCATAGGGCAGCCCATTCAAGTGAATGGACTAATCTATGCGCACTGTGTGAAAAACCCACAAGGCAAAGGCGGACAGGAATGTGCATTCCCGCTATGCCTAGTGTGAATGGTGCCTTAAAATGAATGAAACCCAGGATCCGTTGCCGGGTTCTCATTTGGTAGGGAAGATCAGCAAATGGATGTTCGCTGGTCTCCCTCCCCTCCACACAACGGTCCCCACCATGCTGATCCCAGGACCGCACATGGTGAACATGGTGGGGGCAGAATGTACTATGAATGCATGCAAGTGGATAATGTACCAGGGGTGCATGGAAGTGATCGGGCAGCTTCATCTGGCAGCTGAAAATCATATGCCTTACGTCGGTGACAGCAAAAGGGTTAAAGCCCAACTCCAGGATCAATGAATATCATCTAATACAAGATCCACGTGTATTCTTCTTGAATCTCGGTGAGCTTTGTGTATTTCTTCAAGATCTGTGCAGTAATCCAGTGTGAGACTTCCTGTAATAAAGACCGCTCGCTGCTCTCTCTCCTTGTGCAGGGTGACTGGTCTTGTCTCCGCCCCCTCCTGTAGTTTCCTGCAGGCAGCCTGTAGTGGGTGGAGCTTGCTGGGCCCCTCCCACAGCTCTGCTCTCTCTCCTTGTGCAGTGTTACTGATCTTGTCTCCACCCCCTCCTGTAGTTTCCTGCAGGCAGCCTGTAGTGGGTGGAGCATGCTGGGCCCCTCCCACAGTTCTGTTCTCTCTCCTTGTGCAGGGTGACTGGTCTTGTCTCCGCCCCCTCCTGTAGTTTCCTGCAGGCAGCCTGTAGTGGGTGGAGCATGCTGGGCCCCTCCTAAAGCTCTGTTCACTCTCCTTGTGCAGGGTGACTGGTCTTGTCTCCGCCCCTCCTGTAGTTTCCTGCAGGCAGCCTGTAGTGGGTGGAGCATGCTGGGCCCCTCCCACAGCTCTGTTCCCTCTCCTTGTGCAGGGGGCTGGTCTTGTCTCCGCCCCCTCCTGTAGTTTCCTGCAGGCAGCCTGTAGTGGGTGGAGTCTGATAGGCCCCTCCCACAGCTCACGCTATGTACAGCACAGTGATGATGTCACCACTACCTTTACAAGGTTATATCTGGGTTTGTAAAGGCTTTTGGTGAATAATATTGAGGAATATATTTCAATGAAAGTTTTTGTTCTCGGAGTTTGGCTTTAGGAATATAAAATGCCTCGGGCAGGGACTGCTCTGCATATGTGACGGCAGGCGCTATGATAATCCGGAGAACAGAAGAGAAGGATAAAAAGATTCTGGGTGGGTTGGAGACGTTGTGCAGACTCAGCTCCAGCACAGAGGACGTCTCTGTCTCCGCTCTCCCGCTGCCTGTCATGGCGGCCAGACACTGCGGCGGGGAGAGACGGCTCGGACAGGTGACCCCCGGTCGGCGTCTCCTCCTGCTTTTCATGATGTCCGCTGTGGGATCACTTTGTACTGAGAACTTTCATCACTTCTCATCCAGCAGTAATACCAGAGGCAGGATGGAAAATACAGAATATCACTGCAGAGAGAGAAGAACATTCAATGCAATCATGTGTTCATAGAAAAAAGTCATTCAGTTCCAAATAGTTAGTTTAAAGGGTCACTCCAACCCAATGTGATGTTTCTGTTATTGGTGCAGGTTGGATGAATCTGTCCATGGCTTTGTAGGTCTTGGATACCCCAATATAATTCCTGGATAATGGGCACAGCAGGTGTACATACCTGGGAACTCAACACAAGGATGGTGGGAACCCCTCATAATGGGCACAGCAGATGTACAGACCCAGGAACTCAGCACCGGGATGGTGGGAACCCCTCATAATGAGCGCAGCATGGGTACAGACCTGGAAACTCACCACAGGGATGGAGGTAACCGCTCATAATGGGCACAGCAGGTGTAAAGACCCGGGAACTCGGCACAGGAATGGTGGGAACCCTCATAATGGGCACAGCAGATGTACAGACCCGGGAACTCAGCACAGGGATGGTGGGAACCCCTCATAATGAGCGCAGCATGGGTACAGACCTGGAAACTCACCACAGGGATGGAGGTAACCGCTCATAATGGGCACAGCAGGTGTACAGACCCGGGACCCCAGCACAGGGATGGTGGGAACCTCTCATAATGGGCACAGCAGGTGTATAGACCCAGGAACTCAGCACAGGGATGGTGGGAACCCCTCATTATGAGCACAGCAGGTGTACAGACACAGGAACTCAGCACAGGGATGGTGGTAACTCCTCATAATGGGCACATCAGGTGTACAGACCTGGGAAGCCCTCATAATGGGCACAGCAGGTGTACAGACCCGGGAACTCAGCACAGGGATGGTGGGAGCCCCTCATAATGGGCACAGCAGGTGTACAGACCTGGGAAGCCCCCATAATGGGCACATCAGGTGTACAGACCCGGGACTCAGCACAGGGATGGTGGGAACCCCCCATAATGGGCACAGCAGGTGTACATACTTGGTAACCCCTCATAATGGGCGCAGCAGGTGTACAGACCCAGGATCTCAGTGCCAAACAGAGTGCCAAAAGATAAAAACAATTGTCAAGTGGTTTGACTGTCCAGTATCCACCAAACACTGAAATATCAGATTTGTGTGGACTGACCCTTTGAGTGTCTGGGCGTGTCTTTGTATTATCTTCCTGCCCAACGTCACACACCCTCGCTGGGTCCTCTTCTTACATATATTACATCACTATTTGTTCATGCGGGTGAACCATGAGAATGGAGAGGTGCTTCAAAGGGGTTGGGGGCCGGGATACATGAGGGGGAGGGAGCCTAGAATTAGGCTTTAAGTGCCCATTTACACCAGCCTGGTCCGCTGTGGGGCGTTAATGCACACATTAACATCCAGTGTTGGGCAGCACCATGTGTTGTGTTAGCGCACCCCATTTTTTTGCTACGGACTGCTCAGTGTACCATAACAGGCCAAAAATGGTGCATGAAGTTCTGGGACAAAGACAACCAGCGTCCAAGGCAAAGATGCCAAACCGCACCCCCCAACCCCTGTTCATGACATGCCATGCAAGCTTAGAGCATCTTAGGCCCAGCCGTCACTCGCTTGTCAAAATCACTGCCACTGTCACTAATCCTGTCAGCCTTGTAACAGAAGGAAGGTGCCCCCATCCCTACAGTAAACCATTGCACCCAGGGCAGCCTCCCCAATTTCCCATCCCTTGTCCCGACCCTGGGTGCATGCATCATCTCACTCAACAGTAAACCATTGCGTCCAGGGCAGCTTCCCCTCTTGCCCATCCCTTGTCCCGGCCTTGGATGTATGCAGCATTTCACCCTACAGTAAACCATTGCGCCCAGGGCAGCCTCCCCTACAGCCCATCCCTTGTACATCCCTGGGTGCATGCAGCATGTCACCCTACAGTAAACCATTGTGCCCAGGGCAGCTTCCCCTCCTGCCCACGCCTTTTTCCATCCCTAGGTACATGCAGCATGTCACCCTACAGTAAACCATTGCACAGGGCCAGTACTACCACTAGGCAAGCTAGGCAGCCACCTAGGGCGCACTGCTGTCTAGGGGTGCTGGGCCCTGGTTTCCCTCCGCGTCTGCATGCTCTGCAGGCATGTAATTAACTCAGTCTCAGGCAGCTGCTCAGTCCGACTGGTAGTGTAATTAGAGGCGCAGCACTGGAGCCAACGCAAGAGGAAGCAGAGCCGATGCTTCCTGTATAGCACCTCCTCCTGTCACATGGGCAAGGCAAAGGGGGTGGAGTCAGGGGTGGAGCCAATGGGGCCGCAAAATGAGGTTTCGCCTAGGGTGTCAAAAACCCTTGCACCAGCCCTGCCATTGCTCCCAGGGCAGCCACCCACCCGCCCACTTTTGTCTCATCCCTGGGTGCATGCAGCATGTCACCCTACAGTAAACCATTGCACCAAAGACAGCCGCCCACCCTTTATCCCGGCCCTAGGTGTATGCAACATTTCCAGCATCGCACCACAACACACGTCCGAAAATTGCTCTGGGCTGCAGCACAGGTCCGTCGGTATGGTGCGTTTGGGTGCCATTCAGAATGCACTGCATTACATCAATGCAAGTATTTTGCATTGTCACACATTGCATTACTGCAACAGGATAGTGTGAATGGGACATAAAGGTGAAATTTTCCATAAATATTTGCTTTGTTACATTTATAACAACAAATAAAACTATGGTTACAATTCTTCAGACAGGAACACATGAAATAACTGGGATACCTTTTCTGTGTTTACCAGGCTAATCCTAACTGCTTGGCTGAGAAAAGCATATTCATCTATTTCACCCTCCCTGCTTGTTCTGTACAGACTGGGACATATAGAAGTTCAATTAGAGAGAGGAAATGAACAACAATTTGACAACAAAGAGTTTATCTTGAGCAGCTAAGAGAGAAGGAATTGAACTTGAAGGTATATTTGTGAAAGATTCAGGGGCCTTGTTGCTGTGTGATTGCACTCAGCACATTATTACGTATTTGTCGCTGTCGCTCTTCCCGCTGTGCAGGTACGATGGGAGTTTATTTCCTCGCACCCTCTCTGGTTTCATCTCTGCTCTCCTCTCCTATTCACTCTCATTAGTGAACCTTCCTATTTGCATCTCAATGGCACAGAGACTGTTTAACGCTCCGCTCTCCAGAGCACTTAAACAAGATTTACAGTAATGACGCACACAGAAGGAGCGCTCTCACAGCCAGGAAATACGATGCCGCCAGCTTTGTTATCTCATCGTTTCAGAAGTAACCTCTCCTATATATATTATATTATATGAGGCCATTTGCTGCTCGATTCTCACAAAAAAAACAACGTTTAATGAGAGCGAGATCAAAAAGCGGGCACGTAGGTCACCATTCATAGAGCCGTATACAGGTGTGCCATCAGAGAGGATAGTGAGCTCTGGGGCACATAGGTCACCATTCATAGAGCCGTATACAGGTGTGCCATCAGAGAGGATAGTGAGCTCCGGGGCACATAGGTCACCATTCATAGAGCCGTATACAGGTGTGCCATCAGAGAGGATAGTGAGCTCCGGGGGCACATAGGTCACCCTTCATAGAGCTGTATACAGGTGTGCCATCAGAGAGGATAGTGAGCTCTGGGGCACATAGGTCACCCTTCATAGACCTGTATACAGGTGTGCCATCAGAGAGGATAGTGAGCTCCGGGGCACATAGGTCACCCTTCATAGACCTGTATACAGGTGTGCCATCAGAGAGGATAGTGAGCTCCGGGGCACATAGCTCACCCTTCATAGACCTGTATACAGGTGTACCATCTGAGAGGATAGTGAGCTCTGGGGGCACATAGGTCACCCTTCATAGACCTGTATACAGATGTGCCATCAGAGAGGATAGTGAGCTCCGGGGGCACATAGGTCACCCTTCATAGACCTGTATACAGGTGTGCCATCAGAGAGGATAGTGAGCTCCGGGGGCACATAGGTCACCCTTCATAGACCTGTATACAAGTGTGCTATCAGAGAGGATAGTGAGCTCTGGGGGCACATAGGTCACCCTTCATAGACCTGTATACAAGTGTGCCATCAGAGAGGATAGTGAGCTCCGGGGGCACATAGGTCACCCTTCATAGACCTGTATACAGGTGTGCTATCAGAGAGGATAGTGAGCTCTGGGGGCACATAGCTCACCCTTCATAGACCTGTATACAGGTGTTCCATCAGAGAGGATAGTGAGCTCTGGGGCACATAGGTCACCCTTCATAGACCTGTATACAGGTGTGCCATCAAAGAGGATAGTGAGCTCTGGGGGCACATAGGTCACCCTTCATAGAGCTGTATACAGGTGTACCATCTGAGAGGATAGTGAGCTCTGGGGGCACATAGGTCACCCTTCATAGACCTGTATACAATTGTGCCATCAGAGAGGATAGTGAGCTCTGGGGGCACATAGGTCACCCTTCATAGACCTGTATACAATTGTGCCATCAGAGAGGATAGTGAGCTCTGGGGGCACATAGCTCACCCTTCATAGACCTGTATACAATTGTGCCATCAGAGAGGATAGTGAGCTCTGGGGGCACATAGGTCACCCTTCATAGAGCTGTATACAAGTGTGCCATCAGAGAGGATAGTGAGCTCCGGGGGCACATAGGTCACCCTTCATAGACCTGTCTACAGGTGTGCCATCAGAGAGGATAGTGAGCTCCGGGGGCACATAGGTCACCCTTCATAGACCTGTATACAGGTGTGCTATCAGAGAAGATAGTGAGCTCCGGGGACACATAGGTCACCCTTCATAGACCTGTATACAGGTGTGCCATCAGAGAGGATAGTGAGCTCCGAGGGCATAAAGGTCACCCTTCATAGACCTGTATACAGGTGTGCCATCAGAGAGGATAGTGAGCTCCGGGGGCACATAGGTCACCCTTCATAGACCTGCATACAGGTGTCATATCAGAGAAGATAGTGAGCTCCGGGGACACATAGGTCACCCTTCATAGACCTGTATACAGGTGTGCCATCAGAGAGGATAGTGAGCTCCGAGGGCATAAAGGTCACCCTTCATAGACCTGTATACAGGTGTGCCATCAGAGAGGATAGTGAGCTCCGGGGGCACATAGGTCACCCTTCATAGACCTGCATACAGGTGTCATATCAGAGAAGATAGTGAGCTCCGGGGACACATAGGTCACCCTTCATAGACCTGTATACAGGTGTGCCATCAGAGAGGATAGTGAGCTCCGAGGGCATAAAGGTCACCCTTCATAGACCTGTATACAGGTGTGCCATCAGAGAGGATAGTGAGCTCCGAGGGCACATAGGTCACCCTTCATAGACCTGTATACAGGTGTGCCATCAGAGAGGATAGTGAGCTCCGGGGGCACATAGGTCACCCTTCATAGACCTGTATACAGGTGTACCATCAGAGAGGATAGTGAGCTCTGGGGCACATAGGTCACCCTTCATAGACCTGTATACAGGTGTACCATCAGAGAGGATAGTGAGTTCTGAGGGCACATAGGTCACCCTTCATAGAGCTGTATACAGGTGTGCCATCAGAGAGGATAGTGAGCTCCGGGGCACATAGGTCACCCTTCATAGACCTGCATACAGGTGTGCCATCAGAGAGGATAGTGACCTCTGGGACACATAGGTCACCCTTCATATACCTGTATACAATTGTGTCATCAGAGAGGTAAGTGAACTCTTGGTGCACATAGGTCACCCTTTATAGAACTGTATATAGGTGTGCCATCAGAGGATAGTGAGCCATGGGGGCACATAGGTCACTCTTCATAGACCTGTATACAGGGGTGCCATCAGAGAGGATATATCCCTGTGGTGAGTGTAATCAGAAAGGTAGATAGAAGGTCAGCCAGGGCTATCTTTCACGCAGGGCAAAAGGGGCAGCTGCCCTGGGAACGGTCATTGTTGCGGGGCCCAAAGCAGCTGCCCTTGAGGCCTCGTTGCCCGGGGAGCAAGAAAGTGAAAGCCCAGGGTCCAATCATTATTAAAGACAACCCTGAGGTCAGTAGAGTATTTTCTATCTTATGGAGGGTCATGTTAGCGGGTGGGATATCCTGGTGGTAGGTGTAATCATAAAGGTAGAGAGGAGGTTAGGAGCAGAGTATTTTCTATCTTATGGAGGGTCATGTTAGAGGGTGGGGTATCCTGGTGGTAGGGGTAATCATAAAGATAGAGAGAAGGTCAGGAGCAGAGTATATTCTATCTTATGGAGGGTCATGTTAGAGGGTGGGATATCTCGGTTGAGTGTGTAATCATAAAGGTAGAGAGAAGGTCAGGAGCAGAGTATTTTCTATCTTATGGAGGGTCATGTTGGACAGTGTGATATCCTGGTGGTGGGTATAATGAGAAGAGTAGAGAGAAGGTCAGGAGCAGAGTATTGCCTATCTTATGGAAGGTCATGTTAGAGGGTGGGATATCCTGGTGGTGGGTGTAAACATTAAGGTAGCGAGAAGAACAGGAGCAGAGTATTTTCTATCTTATGGAGGGTCATGTTGGAGGGTGGGATATCCTGGTGGTGGGTGTAATCATAAAGGTAGAGAGAAGGTCAGGAGCAGAGTATTTTCTATCTTATGGAGGGTCATGTTGGGGGGTGGGATATCCTGGTGGTGGGTGTAATCATAAAGGTAGAGAGAAGGTCAGGAGCAGTTTATTTTCTATCTTATGGAGGATCATGTTGGAGGGTGGGATATCCTAGTGGTGGGTGTAATCATAAAGGTAGAGAGACGGTCAGGAGCAGAGTATTGCCTATCTTATGGAGGGTCATGTTGGAGGGTGGGATATCCTGGTGGTGAGTGTAAACATAAAGGTAGAGAGGAGGTTAGGAGCAGAGTATTTTCTATCTTATGGAGGGTCATGTTGGAGGGTGGGGTATCCTGGTGGTAGGGTTAATCATAAAGGTAGAGAGAAGGTCAGGAGCAGAGTATATTCTATCTTATGGAGGGTCATGTTAGAGGGTGGGATATCTCGGTTGAGTGTGTAATCATGAAGGCAGAGAGAAGGTCAGGAGCAGAGTATTGTCTATCTTATGGAGGGTCATGTTGGAGGGTGGGATATCTCAGTTGAGCGTGTAATCATGAAGGCAGAGAGAAGGTCAGGAGCAGAGTATTGTCTATCTTATGGAGGGTCATGTTGGAGGGTGGGATATCTCAGTTGAGCGTGTAATCATGAAGGTAGAGAGAAGGTCAGGAGCAGAGTATTGCCTATCTTATGGAGGGTCATGTTGGAGGGTGGGATATTCTGGTGGTGGGTGTAATCATAAAGGTAGAGAGAAGGTCAGGAACAGTTTATTTTCTATCTTATGGAGGGTCATGTTGGAGGGTGGGATATCCTGGTGGTGGGTGTAATCATGAAGGCAGAGAGAAGGTCAGGAGCAGAGTATTGTCTATCTTATGGAGGGTCATGTTGGAGGGTGGGATATCTCAGTTGAGCGTGTAATCATGAAGGCAGAGAGAAGGTCAGGAGCAGAGTATTTTCTATCCTGCGGAGGGTCATCATGTTGGATGTTTAGTAATTAGAAAGTAGATAATGACAGAAGTTCTGGAAAGTTCCTTTAACATGTTGCAGATCTCTGGGGCCCTACTGTCCTTTCCACTTGATCTTCTCCTTGTACTTGTGAATGGAAAGTTCTCTAAAGTCTCATATATGAATGCCTTGGCCTTTACATTTTAATTAAAGCGGAGAAAATACATTTAGAGGGGATTAAACTATTACATTGTTAAAGGCTGAGCTCATAGCAAATACCAAGTAAACACGAGCCGGGCGGACACTTAAAGGGACCTTTTATCTAAATTTAGAAATGCACATAATAGAGATAATCAGATTAAACTTTACATCTCCTTAATGTGTGTTGGTGCTGTAAACCCCCCGTGTCTGTGAATAGTCAGTATTTACGTCTGACCACGGGGCAGCCATATTTCCTCATTACATCCGCCGACCCCGCATCCTGCTTAGCAGCTCCTTCCAATACAAGTTGATGAGTTTACTCAGAGCGATGGAAAATAGCCGACCCTCGATTTTATTGCAGGGGTTGTTCAGCGGGAGAGGTCCATGCTTGATCTATAGAAGGAGACAAAAATAGGGGAATATGGAACTGCAAGCAAATCAGTTGTGAAGCCATAAAATATTTTCAACAACAACGGGTCAAAATGTGCACTGGCAAAAGTAAAAAAAAAATCACTGGTGGTCCCCTTTAAATGCACACCGGGTTCCCCTTTTTAATGTATCATCCATATCCTTAGGACAACTCCAAGTACAGTTTCGGCTTTGAAATACAAAATTTAATTAAACTCCTATTTAATTGTAATAAACGTCATTTTAATTTAAAACTTTGAGGATCACATGGGCCAATATCTCCCTTTGTGGCCACTGAACTGCATGTGTTTCATTTGCGGTCCCTATGAGAGTTCATAGCTCTCTAAAAGTTTGGCGAAATGCGTTGGGATCAATCGAGGTTAGAGTTGAGCGAAACCGAACTGTAAAGTTCGGGTCCGTACCGAACCTTGGGGTGTCAGTGACCCGGACCCGAACCCGGACACTTGAACAAAAAGTTTGGGTTCTGAGTTCGGGTATTTGATCAGGGCAGCCAATCAACAAGCGTTTCACTGGTTTGCCTTTAGAAGCCATCATAGCCATGCCTACTAATGACATGGCTGTGATTGGCCAGTGCATCATGTGACCCAGCCTCTGTATAAGCTGGAGTCACGTAGTGCTGCATGTCACATGCTCTCAGGATAGTGTAGGGAGAGGATGCTGCCGGCGCTGTGAGGGACAGATTGCCTGACTGGACTAGGTAGAGTCTACTGCTTAGAGGGACAGATTATTGTTTTAAAATCATCTCCTAGTTCTATAGGGAGAGGTTCCTGCTGTTGCTGTAAGGGACAGATTATTGTTCTAAAATCATTTTACTTCCTTTTGCAGCCCTCCAGCACATTCCAGGACTTTTTTACAGTCATTTTTGTGCCGAAAAGTTCGGGTCCCCATTGACTTCAATGGAGTTCGCGAAGTTCGGCCGAACCCACCGAACCCGAACATCCAGATGTTCACTCAACTCTAATCAAGGTGACATGAAAGTGGTCCTTGGTGGTTTGTAAACCCTTGGTGCTGGCCCTTTAAGGAGTTTCAGGTGGAGGGAGGGGGGGCGGGGTTTATGATCATGTGACTGCCGTGATTGGCTGTCACATGATCGGAAAGCTCTCGACTGCAAGTAGCAAATGGGAGCTTTCCATTAGCCGCCGGTAACTGTGCTGGGAGCGTGCAGGGCGCGCGCTCGCGGCACGGCTGTGTTTGCAATCATGTACACAGATATGCGGCCTCTTGGTGCCAAGGCCCACCTGCCATAGTGAGGTATTTCAGGAAAATGCCGCAGCATGAGCAGACAATGAAGCTGATGATCATAGTAAATAGATATTTGTTTCCTATGATCAGCTCCATCTAATGGCCACAATGCAGCACATTCTTGAAATGCTCCAATCATAAAAATACTGCGTCGTGACCACTAGAGGGAGCTAACTATCATTGTAAATAAATAAATGTTTTCTTCCTATGATCATCAGCACCATCTAGTGGCCATAAGACGACCATTAGAGTGACCTAACGATCATAGTAAATAAATAAATATTTGTTTCCTATGCTCATCAGCTCCATCTACTGGCTATATAGCATTATTTTCCAAAAATACCTCAATTAGAAAAATACTGCATTAGGGTCACTAGATGGAGCTGATGATCATGGGGAATAAATACTTATTTACTATGATCGTCAGCTCCATCTAGTGGCCATAAGACAGTATTTTCCTGAAATACCTCAATAATAAAAATATTACATCAGGACCATTAGAGGGAGCTAACGATCATAGTAAATACATAAATATTTCTTTCCTATGATCATCAGCTCCATCTACTGGCCACATAGTATTATTTTCCAAAAATACCTCAATCAGAAAAATACTGCAGTATGGCCACTAGATGGAGCTGATGATCACAGGGAGTAAATACTTATTCACTCTGATCGTCAGCTCCATCTAGTGACTATACTGTGGTATATTCCTGAAAATTTTCAATCATAAAAATACTGCATCATGGCTAACGATCATAGTAAATAAATCATTTATTTTCCTATGATCATCAGCTCCATCTAGTGGCCATAATGCAGTATATTCCTGAAACACCTTATTCAGAAGAATACTGCCTTATGGCCACTAGATGGAGCTGATGATCATAGGGAATAAATACTTATTTACTATGATCATCAGCTCCATTTTAATCAGAACAATAACGCCTTATGGCCACTAGATGGAGCTGATGAACATAGGCAATAAATACTTATTTACTATGATCGCCAGCTCCATCTAGTAACCATAATGTGGTGTATTCCTGAAATATCTCAATCATAAAAATACTGCATCATGGCCACTAGTTGGATCTAATGATCATAGTAAATAAATAAATATTTTTTTCTTCCTATGATCATCGGCTCCATCTAGTGGCCATAATGCAGTATATTCCCGAAACACCTTATTCAGAAGAATACTGCCTTATGGCCACTAGATGGAGCTGATGATCATAGTGAATAAATACTCATTTACTATGAACATCAGCTCCATTTTAATCAGAACAATACCGCCTTATGGCCACTAGATGGAGCTGATGATCATAGGCAATAAATACATATTTACTATGATCGCCAGCTCCATCTAGTGACCATAATGTGGTATATTCCTGAAATATCTCAATCATAAAAATACTGCATCACAGCCACTAGTTGGAGCTAATGATCATAGTAAATAAATAAATATTTTTTTCTTCCTATGATCATCGGCTCCATCTAGTGGCCATATTGCATTATTTTCCAAAAATACCTCATTCAGAAAAATACTGCATTATGCCCACTAAAGGGAGCAGATGATCCTATTGGATACATTTTTACCATGATCGTCAGCTCCATCTAGTGGCCACAATGAGGTATTTCAGGAAAATGCTGCATTCTGGCCACTAGATGGAGCCGATGATCACAGGAAATAAACATATTTGGCAGTTACATTCAGATTTTTTTTAAATAAAGAGACCCCTTAGAGTTCTTACAGGTGCCAACGCCCCCCCCCCCCAAGAATCTCATGGGTGATTCAAGGCATCTGCTTTATTATATTGGGTGAGCTGACCCTTTAGGACACATTTTTGCTGGCTAAGTTTGAAAAGATGGCTGGAGAAAAGGAGGACGCATTCGGCGGGCCTCGGGGTTGGGAATTAATTTGCAGCCGCGCGGACGGGTCGGATGCGCGAGGAAGTTGCTCATTGTATTGCGGCGGAGGGAAAAAAGGTTTTATTTATTCTAAACTGCCAAGCCCGGAACGCAGACGCCTTTTTAAATAAAAGAGGAGAAAATAACAATTTCATCAATCTTCTCTTAATTACATTCTAGGAAAATATGTTTTTCTTAACATCGCTTCCTCTTCTCTCTCTCTCTGGTAATTACGCTTAGCGGTGGGGAATATATTCCACTCTACAGATAAGGAAGGAGGGGATGTGGGTCAGGTGCGGGCACGGCGGATGAACTACAATTCCCAGCATGGTGCAAAATCCATACATTGACCCCCCAGGGATCATCCATCAGCAAAAGAGGTCCAATCACCGGCTCACTGATTCCACGTTTGCACAAAATCTTCCATTGTTCTGATTTAAGGGGACTCTGCACCTAACAAGCGACCGCAGCAAAAAATGGGCGTTATAGACGCCGGCTCCCAGCTGTCATAAAAAAATCATTCAGGGGAGGCTGAAATATCATCCCGTGTAAATGGAGCCTTACAATGAAAGGCACGCATGTTCAACGCGTTTCATAAACCCCTGCGAAAACACGCTAAAAAAAAAAGCTGAGGTGTGAATGGGACCTAAAAAGGCATCCTTGAGTTCCAGTCAGTGAATTTGCCTAGGCTAAGATGATGTCATCAGTCTGCTGCAGCCACGAGGAAGTATTTCCTCAGTCTCCCCTCCCCCAGTGATCAGACTGTACATTGTAACTTTGTAGAAGGAGGAGGAGTTTCCTCAGTCTCCCCTCCCCCAGTGATCAGACTGTACATTGTAACTTTGTAGAAGGAGGAGGAGGCATTTCCTCGGTCTCCCCTCCCCCAGCGATCAGACTGTACATTGTAACTTTGTAGAAGGAGGAGGAGGAGTTTCCTCAGTCTCCCCTCCCCCGGTGATCACACTGTACATTGTAGCAAGTCACAATGTAAGAGGGTGCAGCAGGGCCTGATTTGTGTCAGACATTGGTGAACACAGCCAGGAACTGCACAGACACCAGGATTTCCATGAATGTGTCATCTGAGCTAGGATCTCAGTCCAGGAAGTAGATGGTGACCCTGGATGATGCCTGGGCAAAGATGGCACAGTCCTTCTGGAGAGAGAATCAGATGAAGGCATTGCCAGGGGAGTCCTGTGATCTCTGTGAGAGGGATAAACACCTTGAAGTGTTACACAGACACATCACTCAGCATGCTGCAATCTTCATGAGCAAATACTTTATCTGTCAACACTGTGGGCATCATTGGACCCAGAGGGGCCCAGCTGACTCCGCCAGGTGGAGGGATGAGTAGGGAACAGTTAGATGTCCCCCTCCCCGTGTATCTGATGTCAGCTCTTCTGGACTGGAAATATCACAGGATGTGCAGGGTCAGGACCAACAGCAACCTCTACAATCCTTATCCCCTTCCTACCCTTCCCTGGTTGCCTTTGAGTGGGTCTGAAGGCCGGGAGATGGACAGATTTCCCAATAATGTGATTGGCTGTCACAGTGATCAGTGACTGTTTTGTGGGATAGAGGATCACAGTCTACTAACCTCTGCACCACTTAATACTGACCCCTGCCTACACTCTGCATCACTTACTACTGACCCCTGAACTCTGCATCACTTACTACTGACTCCTGAACTCGGCATTACTTACTACTGACCCCTGAACTCTGCATCACTTTCTTCTGACCCCTAAACTCTGCATCACTTACCTCGGACCCCTGAACTCCGCAACACTTACTACTGACCCCTGAACTCTGCATCACTTACTACTGACTTCTGAACTCGGCATCACTTACTACTGACCCCTGAACTCTGCATCACTTACTTCTGACCCCTGAACTCTGCATCACTTACTTCTAACCCTGAACTCTACATCACTTACTACTGACCTCTGAACTCTGCATCACTTACTACTGACCCCTGAACGCTGCATCACTTACTCCTGACCCCTGAACTCTGCATCACTTACTTCTTATCCATGAACTCTGCATCACTTAGCATTACTTACTACTGACCCCTGAACTATGCATTACTTAGTTCTGTCCCCTGAACTCTGCACCACTTACTACTGACCCCTGAACTCTGCATCACTTACTACTGACCCCTGAACTCTGCATCACTTACTACTGACCCATGAACTCTACATCACTTACTACTGACCTCTGAACTCTGCATCACTTACTACTGACCCCTGAACTCTGCATCACTTACTACTCACCCCCTGAACTCTGCATCATTTACTACTCACCCCCTGAACTCTGCATCACTTACCACTGACCCATGAACTCGACATCACTTACTACTGACCCCTGAACTCTGCATCACTTACTACTGACCCTTGAACTCTGCATTACTTAGTTCTGTCCCCTGAAATCTGCACCACTCACTACTGACCCCTGAACTCTGCATCACTTACTACTCACCCCTGAACTCTGCATCACTTACTACCGACCCATGAACTCTGCATCACTTAGCTTTACTTACTACTGACCCCTGAACTTTGCATCACTTACTACTGACCCTTGATCTCTGCATTACTTAGTTCTGACTCCTGAACTCTGCATTACTTAGTTCTGACCCCTGAACTCTGCGCCACTTACTAATGACCCTTGAACTCTGCATCACTTACTACCGACCCCTGAACTCTGTATCACTTACTACTGACCCCTGAACTCTGCATTACTTACTACTGACCCCTGCTTCACTTACTCCTGACCTCTAAACTCTGTGTCACTTGCTACTGACTTCTGAACTTTGCCCCACTTACTTCTGACTGCTGAACTCTGCGTCACTTACTACTGACCTCTTAATTAGAGGTGGACATCTTCACTGATCTCACAATTAGATTACGAGTACCCTGTCAATAATTCAAATTGATTCCGCGATGCATCACAATTACTGCCCATGGTTTTCATCAAAAACCCATCAGTGCAGCCTTATATGTGCCCATCAGTGCAGCAATATCAGTGCAGCCTCATCAGTGCCCATCAGTGCAGCCTGATCAGTGCCATCAATGTAGCCTATCAGTTCCCATCAGTGCAGGCTTATCAGTTCCCATCAGTGCAGGCTTATCAGTGCCCACCAGTGCAGCCTTATCTGTGCCCATCAACGCAGCCTATCAGTGCCCATCAGTGCAGCCTATCAGTACCCATCAGTGCAGCCTATCAGTGTTCATCAGTGCAGCCTTATCAGTGCCCATCAGTGAAGCCTATCAGTGCCCATCAGTGCAGCCTTATATGTGCCCATCAGTGCAACCTTTCAGTGCAGCAATATCAGTGCAGCCTCATCAGTGCCCATCAGTTCAGCCTTATCAGTGCCCATCAGTGCAGCCTTATCAGTGCCCATCAACGCAGCCTATCAGTGCCCAATGCCTATCAGTGCAGCCTTATCAGTGCCCATCAGTGCAGCTTATCATTGCCCTTCAATGCAGCCTCATCTGTGCCCATTAATGCAGCTTCATCAGTGCCCATCAATACAGCTTCATCCGTGCCAATCAATGCAGCCTATCAGTGCCCATCAATGCAGCTTCATCACTGCCCATCAATGCAGCCTACCAGTGCCCATCAACGCAGCTTCATCAGTGTCCATCAATGCAGCCTACCAATGCCCATCAATGCAGCCTACCAGTGCCCATCAATGCAGCCTCATCAGTGCCCATCAATGCAGCCTACCAGTGCCCATCAATGCAACCTACCAGTGCCCATCAATGCAACCTACCAGTGCCCAACAATGCAGCCTCATCGGTGCCCAGATCACACAGAGCAGGTATCTCCCGCTGTGACATGGAGCTTGTATTTGAATTGCCCCTTGGCCAATGTCAACAAAGTTCTGCCTCCTAGACCGACTCCTATGATACACGGCACACTGATTCAATTTCCCGGCATCAGTTTGTCGTCTATTATAGGATCTGACTTGAAGTGTCTAAAAAAAAACCCAAAAAAAGAAAACCATACAGCCCAACGCAGACCCCGTCCCCGACCTGTCATTTAATTTTACGTGATAAATAGGAAGCATCTCTTTAGCCTTAAAAAAAGTCAGTCATTTTTTTAAGACCTACCTGAGGCGTCACGCGTGTATATAAGACGCAGCGTGGGATTCGTAACTTACAGCTGTTAAAACACTGAATCGCTCCCTCTTACCCTCGCCTTCACTACTAATAAATTTACAATTAAAATGCCGATCTGCTAATTTGCTTGAGAAGACAGTCTGGCCTGTGATGACAAGTCGTTTGATGCGCTGACTTGCTTCTTTTTTTTAATAAGCAGCAGTTGAAATAAAATTTAAAAAAAGGTGAAACTTCAAAGAAAACTTTTTTAAAGTTTTGGACAAAGCCGGAAAGGGTTGGGAGATCTGCGCTATCACTGTCTGTGCCCTTCACTAACTGTCCCAGGGACACAACAGGAAGTGAGTAGAAATCCCCTCCTGGGGCTCAATGTGGCCATCATGGCGGCATTTGATAGGCTACTTGGAGGCAATATGTTGCTTCCTGCACACCTGTGTTAACCCTTGAAAGCCCACAGCATTGTGATGTATCTGCATACCTTAGAAGCAGTTACAGTGTGGTTGTGCCGTAGCCCCATTCATTTGATAATACAGCGCACCAAACAGGACCTGCGGTATCACTTTGCCGTGCCATGCCGTGCCATGCCGCACTACAGTATGTACTATTTTGTCACACTTATATGTATTTGCCAGTGGCCATGTTACAGTAACTTGCAGCTGTCTATTTTTTACTGCCTATGTAAACAAGGCCTTAGACAGTTGTCACTGTAACAGGTGTCCCCATTGGAAGATTGTCACAGCCAGGGGTCAGGATCGCAGACTAGAAGCTATAGCAGTAGAGAGGCTCCCACTGACCAGCAGGATAGGTATACAAGAAGGTCACCCTGGCATGATCTCACCCGAGGTTCGGGGTCTAATCTGTTCACCAGAGCTCCTAATGGTGGAGATAGGTTTTACTGCATGTTAGTACCTGGTTGTGCTCTTCAGAATTGCCCCTACCAGAAGGTGAGCAAGCTGGGGTCCAGTATCAGATATAGTAGGTAAGGATACAGCAGAAATGTAGTCAGTAAAGACGCCAAAGGTCAGTAACAAGTGGTTGCAGGTTGGGATCCAGCAGAAGCGTAGTCAGTAAATAGGCCAAAGATCAGTAACAAGTGTTTGCAGGTTGGGATCCAGCAGAAGCGTAGCCAGTAAACAGGCCAAAGGTCAGTAACAAGTGGTTGCAGGTTGGGATCCAGCAGAAGCATAGTCAGTAAACAGGCCAAAGGTCAGTAACAAGTGGTTGCAGGTTGTGATCCAGCAAAAGCATAGTCAGTAAACAAGCCAAAGATCAGTAACATGTGGTTGCAGGTTGGGATCCAGCAGAAACGTAGTCAGTAAATAGGCCAAAGGTCGGTAACAAGTGGTTGCAGGTTGGGATCCAGCAGAAGCATATTCAGTAAACAGGCCAAAGGTCAGT
The DNA here is from genome assembly GCA_018402905.1 of Glandirana rugosa. Lineage (NCBI taxonomy): Eukaryota > Metazoa > Chordata > Amphibia > Anura > Ranidae > Glandirana > Glandirana rugosa. The sequence continues at coordinate 121,050 of BLSH010557932.1, read as the reverse complement.
AACAAGTGGTTGCAGGTTGTGATCCAGCAGAAGTGTAGTCAGTAAACAAGCCAAAGGTCAGTAACAAGTGGTTGCAGGTTGGGATCCAGAAGAAGCATAGTCAAAGAACAAGCCAAAGGCCAGTGACAAGTGGTTGCAGGTTGGGATCCAGAAGAAGCATAGTCAAAGAACAAGCCAAAGGCCAGTAACAAGTGTTAGCGAAGATACAGATGGCGACAGCAGCAACAAGAGCGAGATATTGGCTGTAGAGAGCACAATAATTTGACAAACAGGAAGTGCAGAAACATAAAAGCAATCAAGAAATAGGCAGGGTCCCTAATAGTAGAATACAAGCAGTAATCTAGTATTGGGACATGCGGTTTGATGCACCATGATTTTAACTTAAGGACTTCTTTTGCTTGTTGCTGGCACTTAGGGCAGCCCTTTGAAATCAATGGGCTGTCCTATGTGTGATGCTCAAGAATGTGCAGAGAACACATGGAAACATGCACACTTCCAGCTCTTGTGCTGAGTGGCTGCCCTGCTGCATATTAACCACAAGAGGTCGCTTTTTCAGCATGGACGCCATTCCTAGAACGCCTTGCATGTTTGTCAATGAATGCAAGGCATCCTCTGGTTGGATGAGCTGGAGAGGCAGCAATGACATTATCATCATCCAATTCGTTCAATCAGGATTCTTACCCTTCTGTATCCTCTGTACAGCACCACTCATACTGGGAGAGGGTGTGGAAGTACTGGGAGCCAGTCAAGTGCGATGTAATGCACATGTGCTGGAGAAGCAAATGCTGACAAGAGGAGAGGACGGGGAGATGGGCTCATCAGTCTTCTGCCGCTCCTTCAGTGGCTATTCACAGGCTTGGAGCAGGGATGAACTAAATAACTTTAGCAGAGAAAGGTGAGGTCTGGCAGGACTGTATGAATCTTAGGACTGCATGGACCACTTATACGGGTTTAGGCTCCATTCACATTCGAGCCTTTGGTAAATGTGTGCATTTTTGGGTGCGCTTTCAAAATGTGCTAAAACCTTGTTTTGCATTTGCAGTGCCATTCGTTGTTAATGGCATTCCAAGTGCGGCAAGCAGACCCGTGTTTTGCTGCGTGCAAAAACGTGCAACGAAATTGGCAAAACGTGATTAAAAAATACAGTGCAAAACTGAAAGCGGCAAAAAGCTACAGAAGCTACTTTGCCATGTTTGTCACATGTAGAGCAGCCCATTGAAATGAATGGCTGTCCTATGTGCGTTGTGTGAAAAGCTTGCGTTTAGATAATGCAAGGTGTGAATGGGGCTGTAAGAGAAGCTCAGTTCGTGTTGGAACAAGAAGGATAGTACATGCGCATGCTCATAATTTTGAGCAAAGGCTCATTGCATAGTGGGCATTGGCACACTTGTGCAAACGTATTAGTGTGTGCAGAGACTGTTGCGCACATCCTGTATGAGCATTGGCATCAAATGGCATAAGCTGGGCTATGATATGAATGGGTTGCTGAGTGGTCTTCAGCTAGTTCTTGCTTAACCTGAGCCTGGACCTGCCTTACCTGCATACCCATATACCTGTAATGTACTTGGTGCTGGAGCAAGACCTCTCTTACAGTCCTGGCTCTGGAGTCCCTGGCAAGGTGACAGGGAACGCCGGAGCGGAGAGTGGCACAAGTGCCTGGTAAGTCTCTCGCTGGCAGATGCTGATGTGTGTCTGGAATGCAGGGGAGACAGGGCCAGTAACACTGGTGAAAGGACTGGAGCCGGAGGAGAGTGCAGGATGGCAGGTGCAGATGCGGGTGCAGGATGGGCACAAGATGAACTTAGCCGGTCCACGTCAGCAATGAGTGAGCAGAGCAGGTACAAATGGCAGGCAGGAGTATAGTCAGGAATCAGACCAGGGTCGGTAACAGCAGGGCAGAGGAGCAGACAGAAGCATAATATTTAGGGACAGGCTAAGGGTCGGTACAGGAGGCATTCAGGTGGAGTCAGAGGCTGGATCAAGTCAGCAACAGGAGATTAACAGGAACTGATAACAGGAACACAGGAACATAATAGACCAAACGGCTCTCGTGCCCTCCCTTCTCAGTGCTCAGCTGTCGGTTAATTGCCAGCTCTCATCGTTCCACAGTGGCTCACCTGGTGATCATTTCCTGCTTGTCAGTCCAGCCTACAGCCAGCCCCTTCTGGCTATTTAAACTGTCTGGTTCATTCTTTGGGTGCCTTTGCCTTGGTCAAACATATCTGGAAACTTTCTGCTGTGTTCCTGTTGAAGACTTGCCCAGCTGACATCCCTTCTGTTTCCTGATCCTGTCTGCTGCCTCCGACTATGCTGATCTCTGGCTTCCTGATTTCCTGGCTTGTTCTGACTACCCGCTTTGGCTACCGTACCCTGGCTATGTTTTGACTACGTTTACTATTTGTACCATTTTTACCATTATATAAAAGGTGTTATTTTTACTGCATTTCCTGTCTCCGTCTGATTCATGGTTCCTGACACACACTAGCCCTTCTGGCGGCAATGCGCGTGCACACCTGTTCGCTCACGTGCGCGCGCACCAGCTAACCAGCCACGGGCAATGTTTCTGAAGCTTGTGTGTCTGCGCACATGAAAATTCCTTTCCTGACAGTATGACTTGGCTTGCTCCTGACCTGTCTTTGCATTTCTGCCTGCCTGCTGTGGTCTAGGCTTGTGTTCTGCTCCTGTCTTGCATTCCTGTACCTCGCTGCCTGACTCTGTACCGATCTCGGCTTGTATCCTGCCTCTGCCTCATGTTCCTGTTCCTTGCTGCCGGGCTGTTGATAACCTTCTGGCTTATCTCCTGGCTACGCTCTTGTTGGCCAATCAAGTGTCTCCGTGTTTCAGTTCCTGCTGGTGATCTACGGTCATCTGTTTCCTGCAAAGACCAGCCGGCGCTGCCTGCTACACCGCCCCTCATACTTCTATCATCACTACCAGGGGTGTTGGACAAGGGCTGCAAGAGAAGCCTCCACGCCAGCTCGATCTCCACCAGGTATGTGACAGGAGACTTAGGGAAGAGAGGTCAGAGTTCGTGTCACCAAGGTGGAGATCTGTACCGATCTCAGCTTGTATCCTGCTTCTGCCTCATGTTTCAGTACTTCACTGCCCTTCTGTTGATGACCTTATGGCTTGTGTCTTGGCTACGCTCTTGTCAGCCAATCAAGTGTCACCATGTTTCAGTTCCTGGTTCCTGCCTGGTGATCTATGGTCATCTGTTTCCTGCAAACACCAGCCGGCACTGCCTGGCCCTCGTACTTCTGTCATCACTACCAGGGGTGTTCGACAAGGGTTGCAAGAGAAGCCCCCTCTCCAGCTCCATCTCCGCCAGGTACGTGACAAGAGCCTTAGGGAAGGGAGGTCAGAGTTGGTGTCACCAAGGTGAAGATCTAGCAGCCATCGTGAGAGCAAACAGGAAGTGGGGTGGTGAACAGATACTGCAGAGCTGCAGGCTTTGAAACGCGTTGCCACTTTCCTCCCACTTGGCAGTCATATAGCAGAGGAGAGGAGGGTCACAGGACACTGGACGAATTACTTACAAAGTGCTAAACTCTACATTTTTCTGATACAATATGGCAGAATTGTAGTTGAGCAGCCACTGATTTCTAAGCCAATATTTCACTTTTTATTCCGGAAAACTAATGAAATGACTCTAAATGTCAAAGAAATTAAGTCTGGTGACAGATATATATCATTAATTTATGCAGAATCTTTTTCTTTTCCCAGCCCAGAGCTCGTCCGCCTTTTGTTCCAGTGAAAAAAAAAAACGCCTCTGCGTCTCAAAGTCACAGCAAGGTCCTGCCGGAAGGGATTTTTTGCTGAGTTTTCCGACATGCTGGAAATGAAAGTTTCATTTGCCAAAAAATAATTACCTCCTCGGACAGTGCATTTATCTCCCGCAGGAGTGACGGCTCAGAGAGCGGAGGACTTGGCTCCTAGTGACACCTGCATTATCTCTGCCTCCGCGTCCGCATCAGGACTGGCGCAGTCATGGCGCGGCCCTAAAGACATAACGGAGGGATGTGCAGCTTAAAGTGGATCTCCCAATAACTTTATACATCTGCATGAATACATTCCTGGCATGTCGAAATCTTTATCAAATAGACATGTCAGCTTAATCTTTTATCATTAAAATGCCATCATTGGGCTCCAGTCTGGGACTTTGCCTATAGGCTGAGATGATGTCATCAGTCTGCTGCAGGCAACAGGAAACATTTCCTCAGTCTCCCCTCCCCCAGTGATCAGTGTACACTCAGGGCTGGTGCAAGGATTTTTGACACCGTAGACGAAACCCCATTTTGCCGCCCAATTGGCTCTGCCCCTGGCTCCACCCCTTTTCTCTGCCCAGCCTGATCAGTGCCAATGAATTGCAGCCTGATCAGTGCCAATCAAATGCAGCCTCACCTGTGCCCATCAAATACAGCTTAACCTGTGCCCATCAAATACAACTTCATCTGTGCCCATCAAATACAGCCTCAATGGGGGTGGGGGCCGAGGGGGAGTATTTGGCAGATCAGTCACTATTTCTATATACATTTGCAAATGGCATGTGATAATACAATCTCATTATCTCAGTCAGACAGTGTCAGTTTTTACATGAATCAATGCAGAGCAGCCAGTGACAGATCAACAGTGGCCAGGCGCCCCTAGGCGGCAGTGCGCCCTAGGCGGCCGCCTACTCCGCCTAGTGGTAGAGCCGGCCCTGTGTACACTGCAAAGACTTGCACAGGCTCCAGGATTTAAATGATTGTTTCATCTCTGAGCTGCCATTTCAGTCCAGGAAATAAATGGTTACTCTTGATGATGCCTGAACAAAGGTGGTGCTGTCCTTTTAATAGAGAAAGTCAAATTAAAGTCACTATCAGGGGAATACTGTGATCTCGGTCGGAGGTAATAAATACCTGGGAGAGTTACACTCACACTTAACTTAGCATGCTGAACACAACACAACACCCCATCCAGTATTTCTTCCCCCCCATCTCCTTTTTGCAGGTGTCTTCTGGCCAATCTCGTATTGAAAGTCCTCTTCCTCCAGTGGGACTTGTCATTCGCAGTAATAGGCCAGGGGGTGTGTCCATGACTCTCTGGGCTCACAGGAAGCGGGCTTGACAAAGAGAGAGAGAGAAAGGGAGACAGAGATGGGGTGCAAAGAGAGAGAAGTGGGGGGGGATATATAGAAGGGGATGAAGAGTGAGAAGGAAGAAGGAGAGAAGGGAATGTAGAGAGAACAAAGGGGGGGGGTAGAGGGGGAGGAGAGGGGGGGAGGGGAAGAGGAGAGA
>BLSH010557932.1:68790-81760 GCA_018402905.1 Glandirana rugosa | reverse complement strand
GGAAGATTATACTGGGGGACAAACTGACCTGGAGGGGGGGGAGGATTATACTAGGGGACAGACTGACCTGGAGGGGGGGGAGGATAATACTGGGCGACAAACTGACCTGGAGTAGGGAAGGATTATACTGGGGGACCGACTGACCTGGAGGGGGGGAGGATTATACTGGGGGACAGACTGTCCTGGGGGGGGGGGGGGGAGTGTACTGGAGGACAGGCTAACCTGGTTTGATTTAAGTACTCCCCTTAAGCTCTTCCCATTAACACAATATGGCCACACCCACTGTTTACATTGGCACGCTATGCGTGCTGCATTATTACTGTCCATGGGGCACCCAAAAGTGTCCCATGTCTTTTTCAATCCTATAATGTATACTACAAAAAAAGAAATTTGCCATGCACCGCTAAAGTGTGCAAGTTTGGCTTGAAATAAAAGGTGGCAACCCTAGATGACGCATTATCGCGCAGTGCGGAAAACGCACACTTCCCGAACTGCAAGTCGTGTCATCCGGCCCAGCAAGGCACAACATTTGGGAACTACAGTAAGGCCTCATTCACACTTAGCGATTCCAAATCGCGTGGCAATCGTTGCAAAACATGTTTGGGTGCAGCATGACAATTGCGGCAAAATGCACCTTTAAATATTGCGTAAAGCTTGTCGCCCAAAAAGGAGCAGGAGATAATTTTGGGCAACAAACAAAATTAAATTGAATGGGCTGCCCTATGTGTGACACACGGGGTCGCGTGACAATCGCCAACACAAAATCGCAAACGGGAATGTAAAATACAAATGGGACCTAAATAGTAACATATTGTAGTTTGGCATTTTTCATCCGACTTCTTCAGCATGCCAACTTAGCTCTAATAAATTAATCACAATTTAGCCAACGTGGCCCCAGGACTGGTGACGCCAGATCTTCTCCTTGTAAAGGGAGCCGCAAGCCGCATGTGAATCTCATTTGCAGGACGCGGCCGGGGGTCACCGCTCATCTCCGTTTCAGTGTTACACTGTAAAATTAAGCACCTACCTATCAATTTAATTGGACTCATTTTAAAGCGCCTTTGATGGGTTTTCGCGCGTTCCAAATGCAGCGTCGGCAATAAACACGAGCGGAATATGAATGGCGGCGGGGCGGCTTTGTTCTAAATACAAAAGAAGAGAAAACGATGATTGCTATTTACTTGTCTGCTGCAGGAAATCAATGACATTGTTTATATTTTCCGGGAAAATGTTTTGATATTAAAGGCGATCGCCTGGCCGCATTTCACACGCTGCGTCCTACGATAGCAGAGAGCAAAGCTTAATACATTCAATTCTAAATTCGAATTCTCTAAAATAAGCCCCTCATCATTACTGTCTGCTCCTGGCAGCACATTTTCCATACCTTTTGTTCTACGTGAACTCAGCACTCTTAAAACTCACAAATGACTTTCTAACAGCAAAAAACAACGGACGCCATTCTGTACTCCGACTTCTGGACCTTTCGGCTGCCTTTGATGCGGTTGACCACCTCCTTCTCCTCGAAAAACTTTACTCCTTTGGTCTCCATGACTGTGCTCTTTGCTGGATCTCATCCTACCTATCCCACCAACATTCAGTGTCACCTACAACTCTACTTCCTCCACTCCTCTTCCTTTCTCCGTCGGGGTGCCCCAAGGTTCTGTTCTTGAACCTCTCCTATTCTCAATCTACATCTCCTCCCTGGGTCAGCTGATAGCCTCCCATGGATTTCAATATCATTTCTACGCTGACGACACCCAAATCTTTCTCTCCACCCAACAACCCACTCCATCGATCTCCTCACACATCACTAACCTACTAACAGACATATCTGCCTGGGTGTTAGAAGAAGACAGGCGCTGAAGACTTGTTTGCACTTCGTATTTTGCTGTTTTTTGGCGCTCCCGCGTGCGCCTGTGCGGGTTCGCATGCACACGCTGGAAACGGCCGCCAAACGGCTCTGTTTAAGCAGTGTGCACCCTGCAGCAAGTGCTGTCTGATCTACAGCCTGTGACCTGTTTTCCTGAATGACCTGTTACCTGTTATCCGTTCCTGTAACCCGGCTTTTCCTGACCTTGTCTGAACTCTGCCTGCACTGACCCCCGGCTTGCCTACGACCACCCGATTGCTTGTTCCTTCTGTACTTCTGCCGCCAGTCTGTTAACGAACTCTGCCTGTACCCGACTACTTTTTTGCCTGCTCCCTTGTACTGCACCGCCAGCCAGTTCCCGACCCTGCCTGTACCACCAATCTTCAAAACCCGCACGAGACCGGAAGAGCTTCTACAACTCTCACTGTGACTGTAGGCTCTCAGAGAGCTTGGGGGCACTGTGAAAGATTGAGGGGCACTAGGCACTCAGGGCTCTCAGTGAGTCTGCAGGCATTGTTGGAGTTTGGGGGCCACTGTGGATATTTATGGCTCTCAGGGAGTCTGGGGCAGCTGTGGAGCGTTGGGGGCACTGAGTGCTCTCAGGGTATCTGGGGGCACTGTGGGAGGATGGGAGCACTGTTGGTGCTGAAAGCTCTCAGGGAATCTGGGGGCACTGTGGGAGGATGGAGGCAATATGGGCGCTGAGGGCTCTCAGGGGATCTGGGGCACTGTGAGAGGATGGAGGCACAGTGAGTGCTGAGGGTTCTCAGGGAAGCTGGAAGCACTGTGGGAGGTTGAAAGGTCCACAATGGAAGGTTTAGGGGCCTTTTGGGAGCTGGGAGGCACTGTTGGAGGTTAAGGGATTTGCAGACATTCGCCCAAGCTGATCCATGCAATACACCCTATACCTGGATGAGTGTTGAGCCAATCACACCTGGCTTTGGTTCGAGCAGGGTTGGGCAAACATGAGTAAAGTTTGGATACAGAATCCAAACCCCACTGAAGTCAGGAAGCGTGCTCCCCCTTATCCTACTGAACCATGCCAGGACACATGCCCTTGACAAGGAGGGTACTTTGCTGTTTTTTAAATCTTTGGTATGTTTTGGATGCCCATGGTCCTAAAGAGTGCTGCAAGACCAATGAGTGTGGAAATCTATTCACTTTTGTCAAGAATCTGTCTGTTTACTTGACACCACCCAGTTCACCAACAGACCCGAGTGCAGGAGGATTGGTTTTTGGTTTCTTCTATCACATTTGGGGTGCCATTAAGAAATAATGCAGTGATTATTTTCATAGGGGTATAACCCATTCTGTTGCCTAGAGTGCCGCTGAAAGTGCCCATATATAACACTAATGAGGGGTGTCAGCATCCAGGACATTCATTTGAGAGTCAATAAAATCTAGGTGGTGCGAAGATGCTGCACTCTCGGCAGCCCAAAGTGTAGTTTAGATGGAAGACGGCCTCCCAGGCCAATGCCCACTGACGCGTTTCGTCCTCCCCTGGGGCTTAGTCATAGAGGAATAAATGCAACCTTACTGGGAGTTCAACTTTTAAGCAATGCAGATTAACAAGACGCACATAATGCAAGTGCGGTAATGCAATGCTAAGCTATAAATAGGCCCTTGTAGCTTCCCTTTAACCAACAACAGCCCTGGGCAGTATTCCGTACATTATCGTTTTTAGACTTTTTTATTCCTTTTCGCTTAGCCCGGCCAGAATTGTCATCAGGCGTCTGATTAGCAGGACAGTTTAATTTGGAATCTTGTAATATAGGCGAGATAGACTCACACTGTGTGAACTGGCAGAGACAGGCTGGTAGCCCCCTCCATATTGAATTTCCTCTCCCGCTCAGACAGTCCAATTACTCCTGTACAAATTGCTGCTACTTTGCCGTCTATAAGCATAACCTGTACATCCCTGTGAACGCCTCTTCTCGGTTTTGCTGAAATACGGTTATGGAAATATTTTCGGAAGGTTCTTTTAAACTCCAGGTTTCCCCCTCCCCTACCCCCCCTCTTCTCTTGCGCTGGAAGCTGCTCTATAATTCAGCCTTAATCATTTAATTTTCTAACAGCTGCCAAATTCCTGCGAGTTTGGAAACTGAAATTTTTATCAGATGCTGCAGATCGCTTTATATATCCATTATTACATTTGTTGCCGTTATGTTCCCTAATTCTAATTTAAACAACTAGATGAGGTTTTATTAGATTAAAAAAAAACCTCACTGCTGATCTTTGCGCCCACGAGGACGGCCAGAGAACACGGCCGACTGTTTTTTTTGGGATTTGTAAAATGTATTTTTCATATCAAGACACAAATTATTACAACCCTTTATTCGTTAATAAATGATGAAGAGCATTCTTTTAATGCTATAATGTATGACTCATTATTAGCCTCGTGCAATCCCCTTCTAAAACAAACCTCAGGCTAGGAGAGAGAGGGGCAGGATTGGGGGGCAATCAAATTTGCTTCAAATGAGCAGAAAGATGGCCTCATTAGTCTCCTGCTGCTCCTTCACTTGCCACCTTGAGGTTTATTTGCATATTAATTATGTGTTCCCATCATCCAGTGCTATAAAAGTGGTCTGACTATGGAGAACATAAATATTGGGATGGCAGCGTCTGCATTCTTCCTGAACTCCAGGATAACCAAGGATTGTCTAAATCCATTCATCGTGTGTTTTCTTCTTGAATCTCGGTGTGCTTTGCGCATTTCTTCCAGATCTGTGCAGTAATCCAGTGTGAGACTTTGCCTTTGTGCAGGAGCTTCCTGTGATAAAGACTGCTTGCTGCTGCTCTCTCTCCTTGTGCAGGGTGACTGGTCTCATCTCCGCCCCCTCCTGTAGCTTTCTGCAGGCAACCTGTGGTGGGTGGAGCCTGCTGGGCCCCTCCCACAGCTGTGCTCTTAGCACAGGCTATGTACAGCACAACAATTAAGTCACTTCTACTTTTATAAGGTAATGTCAGGAAGTTTGAACAAATAATTAAGTCATCAGTATTGATTATTTAATCAATCAATATACCACAGTGCCTCCGATATAAAAGAAATGAATAAATATAACCACACCGACCCAATTATGTAGAGTTCTTTAATCACAATAAAATTGTGTAGAAGTATGGAATACGGAAATAGAAAAATAAATAAAAATTAATTTAACAATTAAGTCACTCATAATCACGGGTGTGATTAATCGTATGACATGGACTCTTAAAATTAATATTGCACATAGAAACCCACAAATTATACGGCTAATATTGTATGCCTTGTCATAGAATGAATTGGATAATTTACTGTCCACTCATAGGTATCGCAACCAAGGTACAGAGTACCAATAATCTAATTAACCTAGGAGACAACTAGGTCCACCCTTATCAGACCTTCCCCTCTTGCTTCTTCTGCAGTAGAATACAATATATTGGGTCTATCTACAGGCTGTGATAATGCAGCTTGGATTTGATTGCCTATTCCCTAGGGCAGGGGTAGGGAACCTGTGGCTCTCCAGCTGTTGTAGAACTACATTTCCCATCATGCTTCTGGGAGTAATTGTATCCAGCAGCCTTGCAATGCCTCATGGGAAATGTAGTTCTACAACAGCTGGAGAGCCGCAGGTTGCCTACCCCTGCCCTAGGGGGTTATGATACTGTAAGTGAAAGATAATGTCAAAATCTAGCACACAAATAAAGATATATATATATACATATATGTAAACCCCATTCAGGAGTAAGATGGAAGTTTTCAAAGTAATGATCAAAATATACAATGCTTTACCCAGCAAGTTATTGATGTTGAATTAAGAGCCACACCTCAGTAGGACCTTCCAGGAATGTATAAGAGCGTGCTAATGATGATGAAGATTAAGATGAAGCTGGAACCCTGGATGATGATCAAAGATGGTGATCACGATGGACCTGAAGATCCCTTTTCTCTCTGAATTTCCATTTTTATTCCCAAAAACCCTCTTATCTAAGGACCATCCTAGAGGGTGTAGTTTGGAATATTTACTCGCATCTGATTGGGTAGTAACATTATCAATTAACCACTTACCGACCATCCTACACCAGTTTTACTGCTACAGGGAGGTCGCTGTGCCCAGGACCACGTATATATAGGCAAACCTGCACTTCCGGGAAGCGGGCGCGAATGCGCGCCACCACTCGCTCGCTTCCGCTGTGTATATTCACAATGGGAGGCAGTGGGCTCGTACTGCAGACTTGATGTCTGCTGGCACCCGTCGATCGTTTGGTACAGAAACAGAACGGCAGTCTGCCTATGTAAACAAAGCAGATTGCCATTCTGTCAGGAGGGAAGGCATGGATCCTATATTTCTGCAAATCAGGGACAAAAAATTGTGTCTTCCCCTAATAAAAGCACCTCACACACTGTAAAAAAACACTAGCTAGGCACACAGTTAACCCTTTAACCACCCCTGATGTTAACCCCTGAAAGGTTACACAACCTAACTTTCCAACAAGTTAATAATCTCTTTCTATCATTAAGAATTATTCCCTATATATTACTCCTATATAGTGTTGAGCGAACCCGGACTGTAACGTTCGGGTCCGTACCGAACTTTGGGGTGTCCGGGACCCGGACCCGAACATGGACGTTTCAAAAAATGTTTGAGTGTGGGTTCTGGGTTCTGGTAGTTGATCACGCATGTTGAATAGCTGCAGGGCAGCCAATCAACAAGCGTTTCACTGGTTTGCCCTTGGAAGCCATCACAGCCATGCCTACTAATGGCATGGCTGTGATTGGCCAGTGCATCATGTGACCCAGCCTCTATATGAGGCCGGAGTCACATCGCTGCATGTCACATGCTCTTGGGTTAGTGTAGGGAGAGGATGCTGCCGGCGTTTTTGTGAGGGAGAGATTGCAGACATTTTAACATCTGATCCTGCATCCTGAGATTACTACTACTGTTGCTCTGAGGGACAGATTGCAGAAATTTTAGATTTCACATACTGCTGCTTTGAGTGACAGATTGCAGATCAAACTCTGCATAACACAACGATCGCTACGATCGTACACCACGATCAGATTGTGGGAGTAATTTGAGATTTCACATACTGATGCTTTGAGCGATCTGACTGCACTAGGTAGAGGCTTCTGCTTAGAGGGACAGATTATTTTTCAGAAATCATCTCCTAGTTCTAAAGGGAGAGGTTCTAGCTGCAGCTGTAAGTGACACATTATTGTTCAAAAATCATCTCCTAGTTTATTTGATTTTAATTTATTTTCCCTATCCCCATTTTTTTGTAGGGCACTTGCCCCACTCTTACCCCCACTTTACTTCTTTTTGCAGCCCTCTAGCACTTGCCAGGACTTTGTTACAGCCATTTCTGTGCCTAAAAGTTCGGATCCCCATTGACTTCAATGGGGTTCGGGGTCCGGGATAACGTTCGCGCAAAGTTCGGTGCCGAACCCGGACTTTTTCCCAAAGTTCGTTCGGACCAGCAGAACCCGAACGTCCAGGTGTTCGCTCAACCCTGCTCCTATACTAACCTGTGCCAGCACCTTCTTTTCCTCACCCCAGACACACAGAGCTCTGCTGGAAGCAATGCAGACCAAAGTCAACACATGGACACAGAATAATACATCACTCGTTCTTTATTTCCTGGTTCAGTATCTTAAATACAATATATTATCAAGATATGATACATATCGATATTTACAACATTACACCAATAGAAACCAATAAAGGAAATGTCCACCCATTGCTTATCATCATTAAAGACAAACCCACTTTCCTAGAATTGTCTTTACACATGTTGGTCACTCTTAATAACACCCGTTAGTAATTACTACACATCCTGATAAAGTATATATGTGTTTATTATTGTACAATCTTAGTTAGTTCCAGTTATGTCCTAGACATATTTATCAGTATTTATGATTATATTCTGGTAAACATTTTCTAAGCTTTTCGCCAAAACCACCTTAAGTTATCTTTCTCACGTTCTTTATCACCTTTCCTATAATAATAATAACAATGTTGCCACATATTAAAACTTGTCAGCTAAAAAGCCAATGTTTAAGAAGCACTCTAAATTAAGTTATAGCACAGGACATAATTAAGGGGGGGGGGGTATTTACAAGACCCTTACAACCCCTTCCCAGCCAGTGTCATTAGTACAGTGACAGTGCATATTTTTAGCACTAATCACTGTAATAGTGTCACTGGTTCTCAAAAAAAGTGTTAATTAGTGTCTGATTGTCCGCCGCAATATCACAGTTCCACTATAAGTCGCTGATCGCTACCATTACTAGTAAAAAAATTAAAAATAAACAAAGATTCCAAATCCCATAGATTGTAGACACTATAGCTTTTGTGCAAACCAACCAATATACGCTTTTTTTACCAAAAATATGTAGCACAATAAATATTGGCCTAAATTGATGTAGAAATTTGATTGTTTACATTTTTATCGGATATGTTTTAGAGCAGAAAGTAAAAAATATTGTTTGTTTTTTTTCGAAATTGTTGGTCTTTTTTTGTTTATAGCACAAAAAATAAAAAATGCAGAGGTGATCAAATACCACCAAAAGAAATCTCTATTTGTGGGAGAAAAAGGACATACATTTTATTTGGGTGCAGCGTTGAATGACCGCACAATTGTCAGTTAAAATAACGCAATGTGTCCCATTGGGAGATTTTCCCATAGCCAAACAAGTGAGAGGAAATCCCTGCAAATTAAGGGAATTCCTCGGGGACCCCCCAGGTCACCAGAAATAGTGTCCCCAGTTGGAAGATTTTCCCTCTATTACTTTTCTAGGGACAGCCCAAAATTTGGAATTTTCTTTTTACTTTTACTTTCGATGATAATGGTAAATGGGACAAATAGAGAGGGGGAATCTCCTTAATAGGTACACAGACAGCAATAAAAAACTGTCAAGTATTCTAATTCCTCTCCACTCTCTTCAGAACTAAAAGAAAAGTTTTGCCTTTAGTTATACAGGCAATGTTGCACGAGAGACTCGGCTGTCTGGGATTCACCCTCCTCATTGGCTCCAGCTGCTGTCAATCAATGTCAGTGAGCCAATGAGGAGAGAAAGGGGGCGGACTGGGCCGTGGCTCCATGTCTGAATGGACACAGGGAGCTGCGGCTCAGCTCGAGTGCTCCCATAGCAAGCTGCTTGCGGTGGGGGCACTCAACAGGAGGGAGGGGCCAGGAGCACTGAAGAGTTCCCGAGAAAAGAGGATCTGTGCTGCTCTGTGCAAAACCAACTGCACAGAGGAGGTAAGTATAATATGTTTATTATTTTTAACAAAAAAAAAAAAAAACAAGACTTTAGTTTCACTTTAACCACTTCAGCCCCGGAAGGATTTCCAGCTTTAGGACCGGAGCCCTTTTTGCGATTCGGCGCTGCGTCGCTTTAACTGACAACGCGACGTTGTACCCAAACGAAATTTGCGTCCTTTTTTTTCCACAAACAGAGCTTTCTTTTGGTGGTATTTGATCACCGCTGCGCCATTTCTGATCGCCGCTATAAACAAAAGAAGAGCGACAATTTTGCAAAAAAACCCAAATTTCTTACTTTTTCCTAAAATACAAATCCAAAAAAAAAATAAAAAAAAACTTTTTTTTTCACCGTTTTTGGCCGATTTATATTCTTCCTCATATTTGCGATAAAAAAAAATCGCAATCGGCGTTTATTGATTGGTTTGCGCAAAAGTGGTCGCGTTTATGGATGATGAGAATTCATTTTTGGGGTTTTTAATTTTTTTTTATTTTTTACTAAAAATGGCGGCGATCTGCAATTTTTTGCGGTACTGCGATATTTCAGCGGACATGGCGGAACGTTTTGACACTTTTTTGGGACCATTGGCGTTTATACAGCGATCAGTGCTATAAAAATGCACTGATTACTGTGTAAATGTCATTGGCAGTAAAGGGGTTAACCTGCAGGGGGCGCGCTAAGGGTTAACTGTGTTCCCTGGGCGTGTTCTAACTGTATGGGGGACTGCCTATCTGGGGAAGGGAAGTGGTCACAGCCTTCACGTAAAGGAAGGCTGTGATCACAGCCCTTCCCCCTCACACAGAGCGGAGGTCCGTGTTTACATACACGGACCTCCGCTCACTCGCTCCGGGGGGGCCATCGCGGGTGGCCGGCGGCAATCGAAGCCGCCGCACCCGCTCCCTGGCCCCCCTGGACACAGTGAGCGCGCGGGCGTGCCTCCGGCGGCGCGCGCGCGCTCACTATACACGTTCCCGCAGCCGCCGTCGTATGACGGCGATTTGCGGGAACGAGCCACTTTGCCACCGTCAATTGCCGATCGGCGGTCGGCAAGTGGTTAACCACTTAAGGACCGGAAGGATTTCCAGCTTTAGGACCGGAGCCCTTTTTGCGATTCGGCGCTGCGTCGCTTTAACTGACAATTGCGCGGTCGTGCGACGTTGTACCCAAACGAAATTTTCGCCTTACAGAACCACTTTGCCGCCGTCAGATGCCGATCGGCGGTCGGCAAGTGGTTAAGTTGAATTCGTGTGTAACTTGGAACAGGTACATTTTGCAACTCCAGCCAAAAAAATAATTTTTTAAGTTTTTTGGATAGCGAAGGGTTAACACCCCTGTAATGTTTGCTTTACTGTCTGTGCCCCTGTTCAGACGATTTCCCCTCAATTTCTGTCCCTGTGAGAATTGGATTTAGAAATTTTTGGGTTGTTGTGCAGTCACCTTTTTCCCATGATAACTCTTTCAGGGGTGAATTTCCCTTGCTAGGGGTATATTTCTCCTCTTTTCATGTTGTCTCCCTCTGTTTGTAAGTATGAGTCATATGTAAGTCAGATGTATGTAACTTGGGGACTGCCTGTACTTTAATTGTTTACTCAGTCAGTAGTTTAAATTGTCCACTAGATGGCACTCTAAAACTAGGAATGCCTATATTAGGTCTTCTGGTAATAAAATTGGAGTTTGTTCAATTATATATGTATGTATACAGAGCCACGAGATAGGAGTATACAGAGCCCCAGATAGCAGTATACAGAGCCACCAGATAGGGGTATACAGAGCCACCAGATAGGGGTATACAGAGCCCCACATAAGAGTATACAGAGCCCCAGATAGGAGTATACAGAGCCACCAGATAGGGGTATACAGAGCCACCAGATAGGAGTATACAGAGCCCCAGATAGGGGTATACAAAGCCCCACATAAGAGTATACAGAGCCCCAGATAGGAGTATACAGAGCCCCAGATAGGAGTATACAGAGCCCCAGATAGCAGTATACAGAGTCACCAGATAGCAGTATACAGAGCCCCATATATGTGGAAAACAGAGCCCCAGATAGCAGTATACAATGCCCCAGATAGGAGTATACAGAGCCCCAGATAGCAGTATATAGAGCCTCAAATAGGGGTATACAGAGCACCAGATAGCAGTATACAGAGCCCCAGATAGGAGTATACAGAGCACCAGATAGCAGTATACAGAGCCACCAGATAGCAGTATACAGAGCCACCAGATAACAGTATACAGAGCACCAGATAGCAGTATACAGAGCCACCAGATAGGAGTATACAGAGCCCTATATAGAGTGTACAGAGCACCAAATAGCAGTATACAGAGCCACCAGATAGGAGTATACAGAGCACCAGATAGCAGTATACAGAGCCCCAGATAGGGTATACAGTCACCAGATAGGGGTATACAGAGCACCAGATAGGAGTATACAGAGCCCCAGATAGGGGTACCCAGAGCCCCAGATAGCAGTATACAGAGCACCAGATAGGAGTATACAGAGCTCCAGATAGGAGTATACAGAGCCCCAGATAGCAGTATACAGAGCCCCAGATAGGGTATACAGTCACCAGATAGGGGTATACAGAGCATCAGATAGGAGTATACAGTCACCAGATAGGAGAATACAGAGCCCCAGATAGGGGTACGAAGAGCCCCAGATAGGGTATACAGTCACCAGATAGGAGTATACATAGCCACCAGATAGGAGTATACAGAGCCCCAGATAGAATATACAGTCACCAGATAGGGGTATACAGAGCAGCAGATAGGAGTATACAGTAACCAGATAGGAGTATACAGAGCCCCAGATAGCAGTATACAGAGCCCCAGATAGGAGTATACAGAGCCCCAGATACGGTATACAGAGCACCAGATAGGAGTATACAGAGCCACCGGATAGGAGTATACAGAGCCCCAGATAGCAGTATACAGAGCCCCAGATAGGGTATACAGGCACCAGATAGGAGTATATACAGAGCCACCAGATAGGAGTATACAGAGCCCTAGATAGCAGTATACAGAGCCTCAGATAGGATATACAGGCACCAGATAGGAGTATACAGAGCCCTAGATAGCAGTATACAGAGCCTCAGATAGGATATACAGGCACCAGATAGGAGTATACAGAGCCACCAGATAGCAGTATACAGAACCCCAGATAGGGGCTTGCGGCACGGACAGACCCCTCCCCCCGAATTCGGGACAAAGTCCCGCACTTACGCGCTCTCCGTGCTCCGGCGACATCCTCCTTCTCCTCCGTCCAATAGGATCGATTGTCTTCTCGGCCAATCAGGAAACCGGTAACATACCGTGGCTTCCTGATTGGCTGAGAGCAGTTCCCAGTTAGAAAGGCAAATATTAATTTGCCTTTCTAAGGGCTTGTGGCGGCACGCTTTGCGCCACAAGCCACACTTTAATGAAGCGAATTAGAGCCATACTGCCCCCCCATCCCTACACCAAATATTTCAATCAGCTCCACAGACACCATACTGCCCCCCCCCCAATCCCAACTCCAAATATATCATTCAGCTCCACAGACACCATACTGCTCCCCCCATCTTGACACAAAATATATCAATCAGCCCCCCAGACACCATACTGCCCCCCCCTTCCCAACATAAATATATCAATCAGCCCCCCAGACACCATATTGCCCCCCCCTCCCGACCCCAAATATATCAATCATCTCCCCAGACACCATGCTGCCCCCCCATCCCGACACCAAATATATCAATCAGCTCCCCAGACACCATAATGCCCCCCCATCCCCACATCAAATATATCAATCAGCTCCCCAGACCGGGAAATAAAGAGCCCACCCCTCGACTAACTATATAAACTACACCCCTACCCCCCC
>BLSH010557932.1:37359-50203 GCA_018402905.1 Glandirana rugosa | reverse complement strand
TGGCCTGCCCTGCAGCCAGTGTATTGTCGGAACGTGTGTTTAGCACGGCAGGGGGCGTTATCACAGACAAGCGGAGCCGTTTGTCCACATCCAATGTGGACAAGCTAACCTTTATTAAAATGAATCAGGCATGGATCCCACAAGACTTGTCTGTACCTTGTGCAGAATAAACATTTAGACCGGACTCACACAGCCATTCATATACTTCTTTTTTTGAATAGGCCTCAATACAAAAAAAACCATGTTACCAGGCTACCTCCTCCTACTCCTCTACCACCGCCACTTCCACCTACACTGCCACAGTCACGGCCTAGTCAACCTCTAGGCTCCTACTCCACATCCACCCCCCTTCCCGTTTTTTTACTTGATTTTAATTTATTTTCCCTATCCCCATTTTTTTGTAGGGCACTTGCCCTAGTTTGAAGATGATTTTAGAACAGTTATATGGCTTCTACCACTAATTAATACTTTTCAGACACAGTTTGAAGATGATCCACATTCACCTCCATTTTTGCTTTTTTTATGTTTTTATTTTTTTTTAAATATTTACAGTTATTTCCCTGTCCCCATTTTTTTGTAGGGCACTTGCCCTACCCTTACCCCCATTTTACTTCCTTTTGCAGCCCTCTAGGGCTTTCCAGGACTTTGTTACAGCCATTTTTGTGCCTAAAAGTTCGGGTCCCCATTGATTTCAATGGGGTTCGTTGTCCGTGCGATCGTTCGGGTTCCGTCCGGACCCGGACCCGGACTATGTCCCGAAGTTCGGACGGACCAGCAGAACCCGAACTTCCAGAGGTTCGCTCAACTCTACTCATAAGCATTCCGGCCCTGCTCCACGGACTCAGCTGCTTGACTGCCATTTTCTGACCCGGGGGGGATTGCACTGGGGGGCAGACTAACTTTGTTTTTTTTTTAATTTATTTATGTAAGGTACTTATATAGCATTGTCAATTTACGCAGCGCTTTACATATACATTGTACATTCACATCAGTCCCTACCCTCAAGGAGCTTACAATCTAAGGTCCCTAACTCACATTCATACATATACTAGGGCCGATTTAAACATAATCTAATTAACACTTTTGGAGTGTGGGAGGAAACTGGAGTACCCGGAGGAAACCCATGCAGGCACAGGGAGAACATGAAAACTGCAGGCAGGTAGTGTCGTGTTTGGGATTCGAACCAGCAACCCTTTTGCTGCCAGGCGAAAGTGCTATCCAGTACACCACTGTGCTGCCCTTTGTTCTATTTAACTACGCCTCTGAAGCCCCTCCCAGCATTAACTAAATTAATCAAGGGGGATGTAGTAGGGTTCAGTCTGCTCCCCAGTACAGAAGGGATGCCCAGTTGGGCCTCATAGCTAGGTTCAGGAAGCTCCTAGCATCATGGAACAATTTACCACATGGACTTTGTCTCATGTAAAATGTGAACTAACACTTTAACCACTTCAGCCCCGGAAGGATTTCACACTTTAGGACCAGAGCACTTTTTGCGATTCGGCACTGCGTCGCTTTAACTGACAATTGTGCGGTCGTGCAACGTTGTACCCAAACAAAATTTGCGTCCTTTTTCCCCACAAATAGAGCTTTCTTTTGGTGGTATTTGATCATCGCTGCGTCATTTCTGATCGCCGCTATAAACAAAAGAAGAGCGACAATTTTGCAAAAAAACCCAAATTTCTTACTTTTTGCTAAAATAAAAATCCAAAAACAAAATACAAAAAAACATTTTTTTCATCGGTTTTGGCCGATTTATATTCTTCCTCATATTTGTGATTAAAAAAATCGGCGTTTATTGATTGGTTTGCGCAAAAGTGGGCGCGTTTACGGATGATGAGAATTAATTTCTGGGGTTTTTATTTTTTTTGTATTTTTTACTAATAATGGCAGCGATCTGCGATTTTTAGCGGTACTGTGATATTTCAGCAGACATGTCGGACCATTTTGACACTTTTTTGGGACCATTGGCATTTATACAGCGATCGGTGCTATAAAAATGCACTGATTACTGTGTAAATGCCATTGGCAGTGAAGGGGTTAACCTGCAGGGGGCGCTCTAAGGGTTAACTGTGTTCCCTGGGTGTGTTCTAACTGTGTGTGGGCTGCCCTAGCAGGGGAAGGGAAGTGATCACAGCTTCCATGTAGAGGAAAGCTGTGATCACAGCCCTTCCCCCTCTCACAGAACGGAGGTTCGTGTTTACTTACACGGACCTCCGTTCTTTCAGTGCGGGGGGGGCATCGCGGGTAGCCGGCGGCAATCGAGTCTGCCGCACCCGCTCCCTGGCCCCCCCGAACACAGTGAGCGTGCGGGCGCGCCTCCGGCGGCGCGCGCGCTCACAGTGCGCGATCTCGCAGCCGCCGTCGCATGACGGCGGTTTGCGATAACGAGCCACTTTGTCGCCGTCAACCTGCGGTTGACGGTCGGCAAGTGGTTAAGTAAAGAGCACCATTGTTTACTCTACACTACAGATGGTTGATCCAGGGAGTAATCCAATCGCCTTGGGGGGGTCAGGAAGGAATTTTTTCCCAGTTGGAGCAAATTACACCATGTTGCACAAGGGTTTTTGCCTTCCTCTGCGTTTGTGCATTCCATAATATACCATCCCCTACTAAGACCCAAGTTCTATACATACAGAAGAAACCACCAAGAATTTGTGTCCTGCACCTACAGAGTTTCCCTTTTGATAGAAACCGTCAAGCTTTGTGCCCAGTGTCATAAGACACAGTGAAACCGCCAAGAATTTCTTCCCTGTAGGTGCAGAGATTTATACTGTAACCACTAAGCTTTGCTCTGTATGTATAGGAAATAAAAAGCTTCATCCTGAAAAGAAGAAAAAAGTAGA
Organism: Glandirana rugosa; assembly: GCA_018402905.1. Taxonomy (NCBI): domain Eukaryota; kingdom Metazoa; phylum Chordata; class Amphibia; order Anura; family Ranidae; genus Glandirana; species Glandirana rugosa. Next base: position 47,360 of record BLSH010557932.1, on the reverse strand, counting down.
GTAGAGTAGGGACTGGCCAGAGACGGATTACGCAGTTGGCCGGCTTAAACATGTATTGTGCCTTGATGGGGAGGGAATGGGGGGGTGATATTGATATTTTCCTATTGCATATCCCGCCCTGCGTGGTGAAGCATTTTTGTTATGTGTTTGTATAAAACAATAAAAACATGACAAAAAAAACATCTATTGCATGTTTGTGAACCAAAAATCCCTGTTTTTATGCAAAGTTTGCTAGAAATGTGTAGCTGGGCCCCATATTGGCACTATATCCACTGAAGTATGCTATAAGCAAATAAGTAAATTGCATTTTGTAGAGTAGAGTAGAGTAGGGACTGGCCAGAGAGGGATTACTTTGATGCAGTTGGCCGGCTTAAATATGTATTGCAATGCATGTGAACCAAAAATCCCTGTTTTTGTACAAAGTTTGCTAAAAATGTGTCAGAGTATATCTGAGGGTTGATTCAGATTTTTCTCAACATGGCGCACCACAATACAAAGATGTTTCTTATGGTTCAGTGTACATTGTGTTGTGCAGATTTGGAAAAGATCGTGAAACAAGAGGAATTAAGCTTGTGGCAGAAGAAGGGTGGAGGGGATCATTATTTATAATGGCCACACTGTTAGTTAGGAGCAATTCCATTTTATTCAGATTTAATGAGATTGTTTTTTTTGCCTTCCTCTGGATCAGCTATGTGTTCTGTAACATCCCATCGCCTACTAAGACCCAAGTCCTGTACATACAGAGGAATCTGCCAGGAATGTCTTCTCTGTAGGTGCAGAGATTTTATACTGTAACTGCTAAGCTTTCCTCTGTATGTGTAGCTATGAATGCACCGGACGCCAATTACAAGCAAGCACCCCAGCGGAGGTTCCCGGTGATTAGCTGTGGGAGGCAGCCAGATTTAAAGCAATGGGAGGCCGGCGTCTCCCGCAGCTTATTGAGGAGATTCACATGTAATCACTAATGCAGCGATTACATGCGAGTGATCATCCCTGGGCTCAGATTTCCTGCATCCAGGGCCAATCGCTCTCAGGTGAGCCTACCAAATCCCTTAAGGACACCTATTAATATGCACTGCCTGCTATTAGGCCTCATACACACCAAAGTTTTGTTAAAAGGAGCTGTAACTTCAGGTCTGATGCCAGGAAAAAATTGGCATTAAAAACGCGATTTCGTCAGTGTTTTGCATTAGCGTTAATGCACCTTATTGAGCATCAGCGCTACATTGCGTTTTGTTTAAAAAAACATCTCTCTGATATTTTTTTGACATTTTAAAACAGAAAACGCTGGCGCTAAAAACGATGGTTAACGTCGCTACGGTGCTAATGCGCGTTAGTGAGCATTTTGCCGGCTCAGCGTCAAAAACTCCATAATGCTTCAGCTTCGGAACGCGAAGGACCTACGTTAGATTTACAGCTTCAGAACGCCATCTACAGCTCAAAAACATCAACGTGTGTATGAGGCCATAGAATAACATGGTGTGGTGTTCTTAAGCTGTGGCGTTAATAACGCCCATGTGTATGAGGCTTTACATGTGAGAACCCTGGGGGGGGGGGGGGTTCTTCTCATGACTGTTAGACATTAGGTTATAAATTAAGGTTACCAGATTTTCAAAATGAAATCCAGGGACGAAAACCCCAACCTCATTTGTAGCCACACCCACAAAATCACACACCTATTTTTGACAAGCTCTGAAACAGTCTTTCACAGAATTTTGGGTCAAGAGGCAGACATTGAAGGCAGCGGGTGGAGCTTAGGGAGAATGGTCAGTAATGAAGAGAGGTCAGGGGACAGGAGTAAGTAACACACAGAGTGCAGGGTCAGGAGTAAGTAACACACAGAGTGCAGGAGTCAGGAGTAAGTAACACACAGAGTGCAGGGTCAGGAGTAAGTTACACACAGAGTTCTGGGACAGGAGATAGTTACACACAGAGGTCAGGAGTAAGTAACACACAGAGTGCAGGGTCAGGAGTAAGTTACACACAGAGTTCTGGGACAGGAGATAGTTACACACAGAGTTCAGGGTCAGGAGTAAGTTACACACAGAGTGCAGGGTCATGAGTAAGTAAGACACAGAGTGCAGGGTCAGGAGTAATTTACACACAGAGTGCAGGGTCAGGAGTAAGTTACACACAGAGTTCAGGAGTAAGTTACACACAGAGTGCAGGGTCAGGAGTAAGTTACACACAGAGTTCAGAGTCAGGAGTAAGTTACACACAGAGTGCAGGGTCAGGAGTAAGTTGCACACAGAGTGCCGGGACAGGAGTAAGTAACACACAGAGTGCAGGGTCAGGAGTAAGTTACACACAGAGTGCAGGGTCAGAAGTATTTAGCATACAGAGTTCAGGTGGCAGGAGTAAGTAACACAGAGAGTTCAGGAGTCAGGAGTAAGTAACACACTGAGTGCAAGGGTCAGGAGTAAGTAACACACAGAGTGCAGGGTCAGGAGTAAGTAACACACAGAGTGCCAGGACAAGAGTAAGTAACATACAAATGTACAAGGGTCAAAAGTAACACAATGTTAGAAGAACACGGTGCTGAGGACCTGTTTGCACTTTGTTGTGCTTTCCTCGCGCTCCCGGAGCAGGTGGCGCCGGGCAGCTCTATTTAAACAGTGTGCACCCTGTAGCAAGTGCTGTCTGTTCTACAGCGTTCCAGTGACCTTGCCTGCCTTGCACCTGTGACCCCCGTGTCTGCTTCTGAGTGACTTCCTGTTCCTGTGACCCCGGCTAACTTTGGACTTTGCTGCTATCTGCCTGCCCTGATCCCGGCCTGCCTACGACGACTCTTCTGCCTAGCCCTCTTGTACCTTTGCTGCCTGCACATTGCCAACCCTGCCTGCACCCGACTACCCACCTGCCAACTCCTCTTGTACCGCATAAGCCAGCCTGCTGCCAACCCGGACTGTACGACTACTCTTCTACTTGCACGAGCCCAGTGGACTTGCACCTATCATCAAGTGGTCCAGTACAGCCCTCGTGCCCCCCTGTGCTCCTGAGCTCCCTGTGTACACTACCAGGGGTTCTCGAACCAGGGCCGCAAGAGAGGTGATCCCCTGCATAAGTCAGACTCATCTGCCAGGTACGTGACACACACAGAGTGTGGTGTCAGAAGCATTTAGCATACAGTTTTCAGGTGGCAGGAGTAAGTAACACACAGAGTTCAGGAGTCAGGTTAAGTGACACAGAGTGCAAGGGTCAGCAGTAACACACAGAGCGTAGGGGTCAGAAGTATTTAACCCCTGAGAGTGCAGGGGTCAGGAGTAAGTAACAAGCGGAGTGCAGGGTAAGGAATAAGTACAATACAGAGGGCAGGGGGTCAGGAGTAAGTAACACACAGAGTGCTGGTCAGAAGTAACACACAACGTTCAGGAATTAGGAGTAAGTAACACACGGAGTGCAGGGTCTGGAATAAGCAAAAGACAGAGTGCAGGGTCAGGAGTAAGGCAGAGAATTCCGGTATCAGGATCCAGTAACACGCAGAGCTCAGGGTCAGTATTCAGTAATGTAAAGTTTAGGGTTTGGGGTTGAATAAGACAGAGAGTTCAGGGCAGTGGTGGCTGGTGAAGTTTTAGGATGGGGGGAGCCAGACAGACCCCACCCTTCCTTTTTGACCCCTCCCACATCGCATAAGCCCCACCCCTTATAGAGTCCACCCACTCCATTCCCTGTATTCCACTTGCTTCCACCCATAGTGTCAGGAGTATACAGCTCAGCATCACAGGACAGAGTATACAGCCCCAGAATCACAGGACAGAGTATACAGCTCAGCGTCACAGGACAGAGTATACAGCCCCAGAATCAAAGAACAGGAGTATACAGCCTCAGAATCACAGGACAGAGTATACAGCTCAGCCTCACAGGTCAGGGTATATAGCTCAGCATTACAGATCAGAGTGTATAGCGCAGCATTACAGATCAGGGTATGCAGCTCAGCCTCACATAGATCAGGGTATATAGCTCAATCTCACACAGATCAGGGTATATAGCTCAGCCTCACACAGATCAGGGTATATACCTCAGCCTCACACAGATCAGGGCATACAGCTCAGCATCATAGATCAGGGTATACAGCTCAGCCTCACACAGATCACGGTACATATCTCAGCCTCACACAGATCAGTGTATATAGCTCAGCCTCGCACAGATCCGGGTATATAGCTCAGCCTCGCACAGATCCGGGTATATAGCTCAGCCTCACACGGATCAGGGTATACAGCTCAGCCTCACAGATCAGTGTATACAGCTCAGCCTCACACAGATCAGGGTATATAGCTCAGCCTCACACAGATCAGCGTATATAGCTCAGCCTCGCACAGATCAGGGCATATAGCTCAGCCTCACATGGATCAGGATATATAGCTCAGCATTGCAGATCAGGGTATAAAGCTCAGCATTGCAGATCAGGGTATATAGCTCAGCATTGCAGATCAGGGTATATTGCTCAGCCTCACACAGATCAGGGTATATAGCTCAGCATTGCAGATCAGGGTATATTGCTCAGCCTCACACAGATCAGGGAATATAGCTCAGCATTGCAGATCAGGGTATATAGCTCAGTATTACAGATCAGGGTATATTGCTCAGCATTCCAGATCAGGGTATATAGCTCAGCCTCACACAGATCCAGGTATACAGCTCAGCCTCACACAGATCAGGGTATGCAGCTCAGCCTCACACAGATCCAGGTATACAGCTCAGCCTCACACAGATCAGGGTATGCAGCTCAGCCTCACACAGATCATGGTATAGAGCTCAGCCTCACACAGATCAGAACAAACATGGGGGCTTTCCTACCATTAAGAGGAGCCACGCCACTCAGGCCTTCCATGTGGTCACTTTGACAGTCTCAGTCGGTCGGTCTGGGTCCACTCCACACACAGCAGTTAGCTGGGAGACCGGAAGTGACACTGCGGTGCCGCAAAACGCACCGCCCACCGTCCTCCAGTACCCGCCAATTAAAAATAGCAAAGGAGGCCAGAAACAAATGAGTGTACAGTGGGAGTGTTTGGGGCGCATTGCTTGCGCCCCGAACACTCCCTAAACACGGGCAAATCAGCTTCCCAGCTTGCAATCAGCTGATTTCAAGCTGGGAAGCTTCCCATAGACTGCTGTGTGTCCGGCGCCTGGACACTCTTAAAGGGCCCCCCTTTTTTTAATAGCTTGAGGGGGTGGTGCCGTGTGCCCCCTATGGACAGGCTGCCACTGGTTCAGGGGTCAAGATATAGCAAGTAACTCACCAATTTCACCTGGTGTCACTATGTCCGGCGTCCAACTTTCTCCTTCTGCTTATGATCACCCCCAGCTGCTTGGGCCCAGAATTGTCCCCAGGAAGTGGGCTCCATAGATTAAACATTGCAGTGTGCATGGTGCAGCTCAGATCACATTGCACACAGCAGAGTGGCTGGAGTCGTTTTCGCATGCGTGGAATCATAAATTGCCGCACATATGCAGGTTGCTTTAGTCACGCCATTTTGGATTGAAGCTCAGCAGCGTTTGAGCGTCTGCACGGCAATATTTACTGTAAAGTGCCCAGCTTCTTGGGGACATATCTGGGGGTGCCCATTTACCAGGGACAGCACTATCCCCGGGAGACAGGGACAAGTAATAATCTTGATATGTGTATATACAGACACCCCTGTTTGGCATATAATCACAAAATCTCAGAGCCTGCTAATGAATGGCTACAGGGATACAATCAGATCTCATCATATACATTACACCGCCGCTATGCACAAACGGAATGGGGAAGTGGCTGACTGTTCCTTTAATCAGTGCTGAGAACAGATGGACGGGCACACCTAGATGAAGTTAATTACAGCAACATTAAATGATGGCTCTCTGGAGCCTTGTGCTAGCTAAAATCGCGATCATTATCATTTCCTTCGTCAATGCAACTTGGTTGAACCCTGAATGGGTATCAATAACTGTCCAGTTATTCCCAAAGTCTTTGCAATTTAAAGGGATCACCAGCTCATGCTGAAGTAAAGGCCATGCGTCGCGGGGGGTCCTGCGAATATTTAGACAGAGTGGCGATGGAGGTGCGTTAATTAGGATAAGGGATTATGGGAGTCGTCCTACAGCTGGCGTTGGACACGTCGGTGGGTATTTGAGCGATGGAAGCATAGCTAGGAGTTTTAATCACTGCTGTGCAGGCGAGGGGTGATTAGCACACCTGCCGCAAACAGGTTCTCATAAACAAAATATTGCCACATCAGTAATGCTCCACTCAATTATCTTTATCTGGTGCGACAGCCAACAAACACGCGGCATGAACATGTCTGCCAGGAGCTTACAGGGGCATTTAAAGCTGAACGTCAGGCAGATAAACACTTAGATCACCTATATCTATAAACACTCTGATCACTTATATTTATAAATACTCCGATCACCTATATCTATAAACATTCTGGTCACCTATATCTATAAACACTCCGATCACTTATATCTATAAACACTCTGATCATCTATATCTATAAACACTCGGATCACCTATATCTATAAACACTCTGATCACTTATATCTATAAGCACTCTGATCACTTATATCTATAAAACACTCTGATCACCTATATCTATAAACACTTAGATCACCTATATCTATAAACACTCCGATCACTTATATTTATAAATACTCCGATCACCTATATCTATAAACACTCCAATCACCTATATCTATAAACACTCCCATCACTTATATCTATAAACACTCTGATCACCTATATCTATAAACATTCTGGTCACCTATATCTATAAACACTCCGATCACCTATATCTATAAACACTCCAATCACCTATATCTATAAACACTCTGATCACCTATATCTATAAACATTCTGGTCACCTATATCTATAAACACTCCGATCACTTATATCTATAAACACTCTGATCACTTATATCTATAAAACACTCTGATCACCTATATCTATAAACACTCCGATCACTTATATTTATAAACACTCTGATCATCTATATCTATAAACACTCCGATCACTTATATTTATAAACACTCTTATCATCTATATCTATAAACACTCCGATCACTTATATCTATAAACACTCTGATCACCTATATCTATAAATACTCTGATCACCTATATCTATAAACACTCCGATCACCTATATCTATAAACACTCCGATCACTTATATCCATAAACACTCTGATCACCTATATCTATAAACACTCTGATCATCTATATCTATAAACACTCCGATCACTTATATCTATAAACACTCTGATCACCTATATCTATAAACATTCTGGTCACCTATATCTATAAACACTCCGATCACTTATATCTATAAACACTCCGATCACTTATATCTATAAACACTCCGATCACTTATATCTATAAAACACTCTGATCACCTATATCTATAAACACTCTGATCACCTATATCTATAAACACTCCGATCACTTATATCTATAAACACTCCGATCACTTATATCTATAAAACACTCTGATCACCTATATCTATAAACACTCCGATCACCTATATCTATAAACACTCCGATCACTTATATTTATAAACACTCTGATCATCTATATCTATAAACACTCCGATCACTTATATGTATAAACACTCCGATCACCTATATCTATAAACACTCCGATCACTTATATCTATAAACACTCTGATCACCTATATCTATAAACACTCCGATCACCTATATCTATAAACACTCCGATCACTTATATCCATAAACACTCTGATCACCTATATCTATAAACACTCTGATCACCTATATCTATAAACACTCTGATCACCTATATCTATAAACACTCCGATCACTTATATCCATAAACACTCTGATCACCTATATCTATAAACACTCTGATCACCTATATCTATAAACACTCCGATCACTTATATCTATAAACACTCTGATCACCTATATCTATAAACACTCTGATCACCTATATCTATAAACACTCTGATCACCTATATCTATAAACACTCTGATCACCTATATCTATAAACACTCCAATCACCTATATTTATAAAACACTCTGATCACCTATATCTATAAACACTCTGATCATCTATATCTATAAACACTCTGATCACCTATATCTATAAACACTCCGATCACTTATATCTATAAACACTCTGATCACCTATATCTATAAACACTCTGATCACTTATATCTATAAACACTCTGATCGCCTATATCTATAAACATTCTGATCACCTATATCTATAAACACTCCGATCATCTATATCTATAAAACACTCTGATTATCTATGACTATAAACACTTCGATCACCTATATCTATAAAACATTCCAATCACCAATATCTATAAAACACTCTGATCACCTATATTTATAAACACTACGATCACCTATATCTATAAACACTACGATCACCTATATCTATAAGCACTCCAATTACTTATATCTATATACACTCCGATCACCTACAGTCAGGTCCATAAATCTTGGGACATCAATACAATTCTAATCTTTTTGGCTCTATACACCACCACAATGGATTTGAAATGAAACAAACAAGATGTGCTTTACCTGCAGACGTTCAGCTTTAATTTGAGGGGATTTACATCCAAATCAGGTGAACGGTGTAGGAATTACAACAGTTTGTATATGTGCCTCCCATTTTTTGAGGGACTTTTTAAGGGACCAAAAGTAATGGGACAATTGGCTGCTCAGCTGTTCCATGGCCAGGTGTGTGTTATTCCCTCATTATCCCATTTATTCCCACCGCAGGAGCAGATCACAAGCGATCTCTGAGCAATGCGAGTTCAGCCAGACAGTTGTAGGGTTGAACCTGCATTGGATTCGCACCAAAAAAGATGCAGGAGTCTTTTTTCTCCCTCCCCCACTGGAATCGGATCGCATGGGTGTTCTCACCTATGCGATCTGATTCCTGTGCGAGTTCACAGTTCGCACTGCCATCTGTGAACAAGTCTGGGGGTGTCATTAACTTTTTAACTTCGCAGAAGGCAGTGTGAACTGCCTGCGGGAGAGATGCAATGCGGGAACCGCCTCTGGAATTGCGCCGGTTCCCGCGATTGCACAAGTGTGAACCTGGGCTAAAAGTCATATTTTGGCCGGAACTCCGCTTTAATCCGTGGCGGCCCATGGGCCCCCCCCAACACCTCCACCGCCCCCCTATCCATGCGGCCGGCCCCTTTCAGGACATATATTACAATTGTGGGGATAGGCAGAGGGGGTTTCCTTTGAAGCACGTGATTAGAACCAGAGGCTTCAAAGTAGGGTGGGCTTGGAGCGCAGACAGTGCACCCCGATCCCATTTAATTGTGTGACGATAGCAAATTAATTTTTCCCTATTTTCACACTAGGGGTCCTCCCCGCTAATCAGGAGCCAGGTCGGTGAGACCTGTTTCCCGATTGGCCAAAGCGCCAGGCAATCCTATTGGATGCCTGCACTTTGCAAGAAGGAAACATGCTCCGCCTGCCGCCACTGTTGCCCGCCCTGTGGAGGATCCTCTCTCCCCACAGCCCATTAAGTTCCAGACCTCCCGTGGGGGGAGGGGGGCTGTGCTCTGGCTATAACCTACTTGTGATACTAGGCTATATACCCCTACCTACCTGTGATACTAGGCTATATACCCCTACCTACCTGTGATACTGGGCTATATACCCCTACCTACCTGTGATACTGAGCTATATACCCCTACCTACCTGTGATACTGGGCTATATACCCCTACTTACCTGTGATACTAGGCTATATAACCCTACCTACCTGTGATACTGGCTATATACCCCTACCTACCTGTGATACTGGGCTATATACCCCTACCTACATGTGATACTGGAGTATATACCCCTACCTACCTGTGATACTGGCTATATACCCCTACTTACCTGTGATACTGGGCTATATACCCCTACCTACCTGTGATACTGGCTATATACCCCTACTTACCTGTGATACTGGGCTATATACCCCTATCGGGTCATAGTGTCCATTCATCCCCATATATCGGTCATAGTGTCCATCCATCCCCATA
>BLSH010557932.1:16350-32277 GCA_018402905.1 Glandirana rugosa | reverse complement strand
CCCTGGTACCTTTTAGCACCATGCAGGCAGATGGTAGGAACCAGTAGGCAGAGTAGGCTGCTTCTCCTTACACTGTCCAATCACAACCTGGCAGTGGAGGCTCGTCCATAAGGGCTGTACGGGCGGCGCCCCACCAAAAAAATAAGTAAGAAATAAAAATAAAAATTAACTATAATTATTAACCAACAGCAGCACAGCTAGAGAGAAACTCCAAAGAAAAAAAAAATCTTTGGAATTTCTCTCTAGCTGTGCTTCTGTTGCTAATTGCTGGAATAGACAGATTAGATAAGAAAGAGAAGTGCAATCTACCTAGCAACAGGGCAAACGTCCCAAATCTCATTAAAAAACCCTATCTAGAACACAGTAAAATGAATTCTCCACCCTCATTGGCTGCTTTCCAACATTCCATTCTGAGAATAGGATCTTTTTAGGACTTCTGAAACTGCAGACCTTAAACTGCCTAGTCCATTTGGTCTCTGCCTGGGGGGGAGCCAAGATTTTCTCTGCCTGCAGTTACACATTCTAGCCTGCTGTCTAGCCAGGTCCACCCCCTCCACAAGTCGCACTTTGACACTTAGTCTCTACCTCTCCAGCAGTGTTTCCCCTCTCCACCAAGGACCCTTCCCCCACCCACCATCCTGTACAGAGCAGAGGGAGAGGACATGGGGAATCCAGGTATCCAAGCACAGCAATGCCTGCAAGGTAAGATCTCACACATGACAGGGAGCTCCCAGCAATACACAGGCAGTGATTAGTCTGCATCCATAGATAACAGATAAGGCTGACACAGATCCCTTCCAAAGCTCAGCAGTAGGATAAGAACTCTGAGCCAGCATGTAAATCACAGGGAATTCTCAGGGATACACATCAGTAATTGATCTGCAATTAGTTTGCTGACATTGGGGAACCACAGAGCTCAGCAGCACCGCACACCCTCTTCATACTTTACTGTTAAACAGGCAGCTTCGATCAACACAGCAACAACTCCACTCCTGGTGACTTCTTCATCCCTGCATTCAATGCATTGTTGGTAATGATTCGTGACTTCCAATGCAGGGACCAACAAGTCACCAGGAGTGGAGTTGCTGTGTTGGTTGAAGCTGCCTGTGCTCAGCCTCTGTGTATCTCAGTATCAAACAACAGAACAAGAGGAATGTATAGTCATGACAATTCCTCTACAATAACTGCTTTCCAATGAATGCCATCTTAAAGCACCTGATTTTATAATTACATTTTGAACTTTTTTTGACAGATAATGAAGATTTATGTTAGGGAAGCCGGTCAGTTCCAAAAACCAGGGACATTTCTATGGCTCACCATGTGTCAGGGGTTAGTGGAGGATTTCCAGCGTTCCTATTATAAAATAAGGAATTAGGGTGGAGCTTGATGGGATATGAAACCCCACATAATGCTAGTCTGTGCTGGGTTCTTGTGCAGACCTCACAGCTCATGTAATTCTTTACCTTTGGGATTTAATGGATGAATGAGCCAGCAATATTTTATTGAGAATTAGGACTGACAGCTGAGTTATACTGTACATTGTGTACAGAGTGGGTGGAGCCTATAAGGGGTGTGGCTTCTAAGAAGTGGGATGGGGCAAAACGGAAGGGCGGGGTCTGGCGCCCCACCATCTTAAAACTTCACCAGCCACCACTGCAACCTGGGGTGGTTCCTGGATGACAAGCATTATTCAAAACACTTCCTCTGAAAGGAGAAGCAGCCTAATGATGAACTCATGCTCTCTCCTCCTATCAACATGCTTGTTGTCAGCCCATGAACTGATCGTCTCCTTGTGCTGCTTATTCCTCTCTATTAGGCCTCATGCACACTGGACGTTTTTACAGCTGCTGTTTTTTGCTTCGGACGTTTTTTTTCTACTGCGAGTAAACTCCCCGGCATGTTATCCTATGTGTCCATGCATAGCAGTTTTTGGCAGGGGCATTTTCTGGCTGGAAAAAAACCCGTTACTAATGGATTTTAAGAGAAGTTTTCCAGCTGTAAAACTGCTCCAACTCTGATAAAAGCTTAAAAAAAGCTGAAAAACGCCAAGAAAATGCCAAAAAAATGCAGCTAATGCGGAGTTCCACCCACATTTTTTCAGCAGTAATGGACATCCTTAAAATTAAGTGGCAGTTTATTTTTTTTTCTGTTCACTTACTTGATTTTTGCCTATATCTAATAACACTTCCTCCTTTAGGGTCCGTGGCGCGGTACGTCATTTCCAGCTTTGCATTGGCTCCTGGGAGATCTTGGTCAGCTAGGCGCGGCGCTGCTCCCGTAACATTTAACATAGGCATCTATGGAAAATCTTGGTCAGCTTGGCATGGCACAGCTCCTGTAACATTTAACATTGCATCTAATGAAAATCTTGGTCAGCTTGATATGGCACAGCTCCCGTAACATTTAACATAGGCATCTATGGAAAATCTTGGTCAGCTTGACATGGCACAGCTCCCGTAACATTCAACATTGCATCTATGGAAAATCTTGCTCAGCTTGATATGGCACAGCTCCCGTAACATTTAACATTGACATCTATGGAAAATCTTGGTCAGCTTGACATGGCACAGCTCCCGTAACATTTAACATTGGCATCTATGGAAAATTTTGGTCAGCTTGGCATGGCACTGCTCCTGTTACATTTAACATTGGCAACTATGGAACATTTTGGTCAGCTTGTTATGGCAAAGCTCCTGTAACATTTAACATTGGCATCTATGGAAAATCTTGGTCAGCTTGACATGGCACAGCTCCCGTAACATTTAACATTGGCATCTATGGAAAATCTTGGTCAGCTTGGCATGGCACAGCTCCAGTAACATTTAACATTGGCATCTATAGAAAATCTTGATCAGCCTGACATGACACAGCTCCCATTACATTTAACATTGGCATCTATGGAAAATCTTGGTCAGCTTGACATAGCACAGCTCCAGTAACATTTAACATTGGCATCTATGGAAAATCTTGGTCAGCTTGGAGCTGTGCCATGCCAAGCTGACCAAGATTTTCTATAGAAGCCAATGTTAAATGTTACTGGAGCCGTGCCATGCCAAGCTGCCAAGATTGCACTGCACTGCACGTGTATGGTAGCCAGCATGCACAGAATCCAGGAAGAAGGACACTGCGGCTTCAGATACCCACACTGGAGATGGCTGCGCTGTGCAGGAACTTCATGCAGGAACGATGCTGCAGAAATAGAAAACTGGGCATAGTTTACAGCACACCTTTTTTACATTGCACGAGTATTCTAGGGGTATTTTTATCTTAATGCAGAAGTAAACCTATCGATTTGATAGTTTCAAAAAACAATTAGCTTCCTTGGCTGAAAATGATCGGAGGGTTTACTTCCACTCTAAGCTCGGGTTCACACTACTGCGATCTCAGAGATCGCGTGTGATTCGCACTCGCACCACAGGAGCAGATCACATGCGATCTCTGAGCAATGCGAGTTCAGCCAGACAGTTGTAGGGCTGAACCCGCATTGGATTTGCACCAAAAAAGATGCAGGAGTCTTTTTTCTCCCTCCCCCACTGGAATCGGATCGCATGGGTGTTCTCACCTATGCGATCTGATTCCTGTGCGAGTTCACAGTTCGCACTGCCATCTGTGATCAAGTCTGGGGGTGTCATTAACTTTTTAACCTCGCAGAAGGCAGTGTGGACTGCCTGCGGGAGAGATGCAATGCGGGAACTGCCTCTGGAATTGCGCCGTTCCCGCGATTGCACAAGTGTGAACCTGGGCTAAAAGTCATATTTTGGCCGGAACTCCGCTTTAATCCGTGGCGGCCCATGGGCCCCCCCCCCCAACACCTCCACCGCACCCCTATCCATGCGGCCGGCCCCTTTCAGGACACCGGACGCATATATTACAATTGTGGGGATAGGCAGAGGGGGTTTCCTTTGAAGCACGTGATTAGAACCAGAGGCTTCAAAGTAGGGTGGTCTTGGAGCGCAGACAGTGCACCCCGATCCCATTTAATTGTGTGACGATAGCAAATTAATTTTCCCTATTTTCACACTAGGGGTCCTCCCCGCTAATCAGGAGCCAGGTCGGTGAGACCTGTTTCCCGACTGGCCAAAGCTCCAGGCGATCCTATTGGATGCCTGCACTTTGCAAGAAGGAAACATGCTCCGCCTGCCGCCACTGTTGCCCGACCTGTGGAGGATCCTCTCTCTCCAGAGCCTATTAAGTTCCAGACCTCCCGTGGGGGGAGGGGGCTGTGCTCTGGCTATAACCTACTTGTGATACTGGGCTATATACCCCTACCTACCTGTGATACTGGGCTATATACCCCTACCTACCTGTGATACTGGGCTATATACCCCTACCTACCTGTGATACTGGGCTATATACCCCTACCTACCTGTGATACTGGCTATATACCCCTACTTACCTGTGATACTGGGCTATATACCCCTACATACCTGTGATACTGGGCTTTTTACCCCTACCTACATGTGATACTGGAGTATATACCCCTACCTACCTGTGATACTGGGCTATATACCCCTACCTACCTGTGATACCTTTGTATCTTATCTCTGTGTTTATTTTCTTTGTATCTTATATTTGTATTTATTATCATATCTTTGTATTTATTATGTTATCTTTGTATTTATTATCTTATATTTGTATTTATTATCATATCTTTCTATTTATTTTCTTATCTTTGTATTTATTATCTTATATTTGTATTTATTATCATATCTTTGTATTTATTATCTTATTTTTGTATTTATTTTATTTGCACTCATTTGTATCTTATCTGATCTTTTCATCTTATTTTTGTATCTTAGAGTTTGGCCATAAAGAGAACCTTTTGCTTTGTCCTGCATGGGTTCTATAATCACTTTTGCCTGCCTTATATGCCCTCCCATTATTTCCGCCATGGACCGTCTCTGACACAGGCGGCGCTCCGGGCACGCATCGCAGGGCTAGAGGAACAGTTTGATGAGGGCGGCTGCCTAATCCTCTCCCTGAAAAGTCAGCATTTACATAAATACCGACTTTGCCAAAGTGGTGCTTAGAAGGAACGAGCTGGAAAGCCGACTGCCGAGCGCTACGCCTGGCGTCCGCACTCATTGGTTCATATGTGATGCTGTCATGGCTGCTTCTTTTCTGGTACTTAACATTCCCAAGAGCGGCCAATTAGAAGCCAAAGGAGCAGACCGGCGGTGAATCACTTGATCTAAAAGAAAAAAAAAAGAAACAGTTTGACGCCGTAATCCTCAGTCCCAGGTTGGATATAGACGAGAGCCGTTGGCTGACTCAGCGGCGGCTGTTCGCAGTGGAGCGACGCAGTGTGGCCCTTTGTGACAGCGCAGGGACCTAGAGGGCCAGACGTGTGAGCAGGAAATCCGTGGCAGAAGTGCTGATCGGACTAATTATCGCGTCGAGCGGAGTAAGCTCCCTTCAGAGCCGTATATTTTTCTGCCCCGAAGGAAACGTAACTGTTCATGGCTTTCTCAGATACGATGATTGACGGGTGATGATTCCGCAGTCTGGATTGAAAAAAAAAAAAGTGATAAAAAGCAAAATAAAAGTATGAAAAGGAAGACAAGCTTAGTTAGGGGGAAATCAAAGCTTATGATTGGCGCCGATCTGCGGCGGAGGAACGGGGCCTCGGCGGTCACAGCTGATATTAGGATGAGGGGCTGCGGCTCACCCCTCCGGCAGAGGACGTAACGCGACTTTTATACCATTCACTTGAATGCAGCCTTTAAAGTAAACGTGCCATGTTGACCATACTGGTTCTTTGAAGAAAATGTATTCGATCAGAACACAGCAGATTTGATCAATCGGCCGGGGTGGACTGTCTTTAACCGCTTTGCATTGATTGACAGCACCAGCGTTGGCCCTTCCATTAGGGGTGCACCGGTGCCACGCCCCCATCCATGCGTCCGGCCCCTTGATCTACATAGCAGGAGACTGGATTATGGATTCCAATGGCGGGGGGGGGTGTTTCTTTGAAGCACGTGATTAGAGCCAATGGTTCTAATAGGCTTCAAAAAAGGGTGGGCTTGGGGGCGCTGTACTACCACCCAGTTGTGTGATGATAGCAAATTATTTGTTGCTATTATCACACTAAATCTCCTCCCCACCAATCAAGAAGCGAGTTGGCCAAAACCTCAGGCGATCCTATTGGACGCCTGACGTGGAGCTGTGGAGGACGCCGCTGGAGCCATTCCTCGCAGCCCGCCACCCTGGAGCCGCTGCCTGCACCCCACCAGCCTGGAGCCGCTGCCCGCACCCCATCACCCTGGAGTCACTGCTTGCACCCCACCACCCTGGAACTGCTGCTCTCACCCCGCCACCCTGGAGCCGCTGCTCGCACCCCAGCACCCTTGAGTTGCTGCCTGTACCCCGCCACCTTGGAGCTGCTGCCCCGCCCCACCTCTCTGGAGCCACTGCCCCCACCCCACCACCCTGGAGCCACTGCTCGCACCCCGCCACCATGGAGCCGCTGCTCGCACCCCGCCGCCCTGGAGCTGTTGCTCGCACCCTGCCACCCTAGAGCCTCTGCTCACATTCCACCGCCCTGGAGCCACTGCTCACACCCCACCACCCTGGAGCTGCTGCTTGCACCCCACCACCCTGGAGCCTCTGCTCGCACCCCACCACCCTGGAGCCGCTGCTCGCACCCCACCACCCTGGAGCTGCTGCTTGCATCCCACCACGAGGAGCCGTTGCTCGCACCCCACCACCCTAGAGCTACTGCTCACACCCTGCCACCCTGGAGCCTCTGCTCGCACCCCACCACCCTGGAGCTGCTGCTCACACCCCACCACCCTGGAGCCGCTGCGCGCACCCCGCCACACTGGAGCCACTGCTCGCACCCCGCCACACTGGAGCCACTGCTCGCACCCCGCTACCCTGGAGCCACTGCTCACACCCCACCACCCTGGAGCTGATGCCCGCATCCCGCCATCCTGGAGCCACCGCCCGCACCCTGTCACCCTGGAGCCGCTGCTCACACTCTGCCACCCTGGAGCCGCTGCCCGTGCTGGAGGACATCCGCCACCTAGATCGGGTAAGTGCCGGACTGACCGGCAGACACGGAGGGAGGGGTAGTGCAGCTCTGCTGGCCATCCAGGGGGGTGGTTGTTTGCCGCCCCCCCCAAAAAAAAAGACACCAGCCGCCACTGAACAGCACTAGATGCTCTTGTCATTCCGATCCTATTTCAGTTGATCAGATTATGAGGATACATGATGGAATTAAAGAAGCGATCGATAATTTATGATCATATCTTCCAATTATTACTCGAAATCAAAAATGTGTGGTATATCAATCAAATGGGTCGTTGAGTATCCTGTACAGTAAGCTGCATTATATGAAATTTTTGTTCTTGGCTTTTTTTTTATCTTTCAAATTATAAACAATGTATCAGTCAGCGCTCACCTCGATTCTGAATATCTCAGTGCCTGATTCAAAATAACGGAAGAATACAACATGAAATAACTTTATGCAATGAGCAGGGGTTTGGACAGCTACACTCAGCAAAGATCCTCCTTTATTGAGTCATAACAACAAAACGCCACAGAAAGACACCGTGGGGCGTGTGAAAAAGTCTATGCGTTTCAGGTGCTGATGTACTGCGAAACGCGTAGACTTTTTCCCATTCCCCACGGTGTCTTTCTGTGGCGTTTTGTTGTTGTATGTTTTGTTGGTGAATTTTTTCGGAGTGCAGCTGTCCAAGCTCCTGTTCATTGCATATGCTTCAGTCTGACGAACTGAGCTTACACCCGCGTGGATTATTGTGTGCAGGACCGTGTTGGCAGGTCTACCAGGAGCAGCATTATCGTGCATTTTTTTTAGCAACTTTGCGCACATATGCAAGGAGTTCAGAAGCAAATTTCAAGCACTTTTTTTACATGTGTATTCAAGCGTCAGCCATTTTGCTAGCCAATGGACAGCATTAACGCCTGAAAAAAACGTGTAAGATGCACAATTCCTGCTTTTGCAGGTGTTCCCTTTCAAATCTATGGGGCCAAACACTCCCATTTCTGCCTCAAAAGTAGTTTATATAGCATTTGGAGCATCAGGCGTTGAGCTACAGGCACCTGAGTGCTCATGTGAACAGCCACTATATACATGGTATTTTGGATGCTGAGTGTTTTGGAACCTCGAGCGAAAAAATTCTCAGGTGTGCATGAGGCCTTACTCGTACTCATGATTAAGGATGAGCTTGGGTGCCAACTTGAGTTTAGTCCAAAACAGGAAGTTAGCTGTTATTAACGGGCCAATGAGCTGCCTATGGGAGGTTCCCCGCCACCCGCAGTTGATGTACACAAAGGGGCTGGAATGCTCATGACATCATTGACCTGCTATGGGCACATGTCATCGACAGTTAATTTCTGGCTTCAGACCCAACCCAACCCAAGCCCAAACTCATCCCCTCTCATGAGAATATATGAAGATTTCTACTGAGTGGAATCCTTCCTGTATTAGTCTATCTGGCTCATTCATGTTTAGCTGTTAGTCACACAGTAAGTATATCTATTAAAAAAGATGGACAAATACTGTGTGACAGGTAAATGAGCTAGGTGGACTAATGTGGAGAGGATTTCAGTCTGTAGAAATCCTGAGATATACACATAAGTATTGAAGAGCTTCGGTTCAGGCCGATTTCCTGGCTGAAGGATGTCCAGCATCATCTCGCCTAGCCATTCTCAACCAGGGTTCCTCCAGAGGTTGCTAGGGGTTCCTTGAACGAAAATAAATTTCTGCTTCTGATGCTAATTGTCACCACTTTTTAGCTACCTGCAAGGGGGGCATTCTTCTCACTGACTACCAGTATAATTGGATCTTTTTTACCACTGATTGCCATTGCAAGTTGGTCATTCTCCCGCTGACCAACACTCTAAGGAGGCCTTCCCCACTGACCAGTGACCAACAATGTAAAGGGGGCTCTTCAATGACCAACAATGTAAGGGAGCTCTTCATTGACCAACAACATAAGGGAGCTCTTCAATGATCAACAATGTAAAGGATCTCTTCAATAACCAATAACATAAGGGAGGTCTTCAATGACCAATAATGTAAGGGGGCTCTTTGTTGACCAGCAAAGTAAGGGAGCTCTTCAATGACCAACAACGTAAGGGAGCTCCTCATTGACCAACAACATAAGGAAGCTCTTCAATGATAAAAAATGTAAAGGATCTCTTCAATAACCAATAACATAAGGAGGCCTTCAATGACCAATAATGTAAGGGGTCTCTTTGTTGACCAGCAAAGTAAGGGAGCTGTTCAATGACCAACAACGTAAGGGAGCTCCTCATTGAACAACAACATAAGGGAGCACTTCAATGATCAAAAATGTAAGGGATCTCTTCAATAACATAAGGGAGATTTTCAGTGATCAATAATGTAAGGGGGCTCTTTGTTGACCAGCAAAGTAAGGGAGCTCTTCATTGACCCACAACGTATGGGAGCTCTTCATTGACCAACAACATAATGGAGCTCTTCAATGATCAACAATGTAAGGGATCTCTTCAATAACCAAGAACATAAGGGAGCTCTTCATTGGCCAACAACGTAAGGTAGCTCATCAATGGCCAACAATGTAAGTGAGCTCATCAGTGGCCAACAACGTAAGGGATCTCTTCAATGACCAACAATAAAAGGGAGCTTTTCAATGACCAACAATATTAGTGAGCTCTTCAATGTCAAACAATGTAAGGGAGCTCTTCGTTGACCAACAACATAAGGGAGCTCATCAATGGCCAACAATGTAAGGGATCTCATCAGGGGCCAACAATGTAAGGGAGCTCTTCAATGACCAACAATAAAAGGAAGCTTCTCAATGACCAAAAATGTTAGGGTGCTCCTCAATGATTAAAAATGTTAGGGAGCTCTTCAACGGCTAACAATATAAGGATACACAATATACAAAAAATATTTTGTTATACAAAGCAGCCATGGGTGTTGGATAGTTTAAGTATGCCACATTCTTTATTTGTTCACGCCAATGTACTGTGACTGAGCTGTAGCTATATTATAATTATTACCAGGGGCTCCCTGAGACCTGAAGGTTATTTCATGGGTTTCTCCATTTAAAAAGATTGAGAAAGGCTGATCTGGTCCTTTCCTCTCCAACCTGATTGTCCCTGGCCTGCCACTTTAATTCATTGGATTTCAGTTCTTTCAGTCGTGGAGGCTCAGCATCACCTGTAGGCACTAACTAAGGTGGTCTGCATGCAAATACAACCTGCCAAAGAATTCCCCCTCCTCTAGACTGACATCCAACCATCAAAACATTTTGATATTTGCATAATACCACCCACTGCTTGTATCAGGGCTTAGGGATTTTGAGAGGAGTACTGAGGTTGGGTGCTGTGATGTTTTTAACCACTTGCCAACCGCGTTTCATACTTTAACTGCTGCAAAGTGTCTCCGCTGCGCAAATCGCCATATATAAACGGTGATTCACACAGCCGCAGTTGCGGGCAGGCCTGCGCTGACGGCGGCGCGCTCTTGTGCCCACCGCACGCTGCGTGAGCGTGCCCGCTGGTTGGGCGTGCCCGCTGGTTGGGCGTACTCGATGTCCGCCGACGACTTGCGATCACCTAATACAGAGGCAGCACGGGGAACCGCCAATGTAAACGGTGGTTTCCCGTTCTGTCAGGGGACATGACAATGATCTACTGATCCCTGTAATCGGCATCAGTTAGATCTGTCATGTCCCTGCCAGCCCAGCCCCCACACAGAACACAATGAAGGAACACATTTATCCCTTTGATCGCCCCCTTAGTGTTAACCCCTTCCCTGCCAGTGCCATGTATACAGTCATCAGTGGCTATTTATAGCTCTGATCACTGTATAAATGTCAATGGTCCCAAAAAAGTGTCAAAAGTGTCCAATCTGTCCGCTGCAATATCGCAGTCCCGATAAAAATCGCACATCGCCGCCATTACCAGTAAAAAAATAAAAATAAATAAAAATGCCATAAATCAATTCTCGTAGTTTGTAGACTGTAACTTTTGCGCAAACCAATAAATGTATTTTGCCATTTTATTTACCAAAAATATGTAGAATAATATATATCGGCCTAAATTGATAAATAAATTTGTTTCTTTTTTTTTTTTTTTATGGATATGTATTATAGCAAAAAGTAAAAAATATTATTTTTTTTCAAAATTGTCGCTCTTTTTTTGTTTATAGCGTAAAAAATAATAACCACAGAGGTGATCAAACACCACCAAAAGAAAGCTCTATTTGTGGGAAAAAAGGGACGTCAATTTTGTTTGGGTACAACGTCGCAGGACCACGCAATTGTCAGTTAAAGCGACGCAGTGCGCATCACAAAAAGTGCTCTGGTCAGGAAGGGGGGTAAATCCTTCCGGGGCTGAAATGGTTAAGGAAGCCACGTACAGCACTCTGCCGGCCCCTCCCACCAGCCATGACCTACTTGCATTGCATAAAGAAGCAAAGAGATCCAGCGATGACATCGCTAGGTCTACAATAAAGTATATAATGAATATGGAAAGGTTGTATTTATAAATGTCATTAACATCTTGATGAAGGGGGAGGGAGGAACCAGGAAAGGTAAAATATAAGCAGATTAAACTTCACCTTTATATAATTATCTAGTGATTGGGTGAATAAATAGCAAGAAATCAGCACATATTCCTTCCACACATGACGTCTGAATCCCTTCAACGTCCCCGACTCGAATGTCACTTTTTCGACGCTCAAGCAGCGGCTGTGACATTGCTGCTTTTCGAGGGGAAAAAGTTGAACGTCAAACTGTAGAAACTTCAGACTTGGCCAGCCGTCCCCTTTCGCACAGCTTGGGTTGAAGCCTGTTGAAAGCTTCTGGCTTATTAAGACTTCTCTGAGAATTCTATTCACAGGTGTGTCAGCGCCGCAGGAGGAGGGAGACGGCGAGAAATGAGTCGAAGAAGATTCTGTCACTCTTTGAGACTGTTAAACAAATACCATTAACCTGCCAGGCAGAGCAATTAACCTCCGGTCCCCAGCCTCGCAGTCGGTCCATCTGCCCAGCCTGAGACCACCGTCCCAGCCGTTCTCTCTGGCTCTCGCCGCTCCGACGCCGCATTTGCATATTCGAACAGCTGAAATTAACAGCATTTGCATAATGGGAATGGAAGGGACTTCATTAATTACAGGATCTTTTTTTTTTTCTTCGCACATTGCTCTTGCTGGTACTCTGCATGTAAAACAGGCTAATGAAGCACGGTGTGGTGTGGGCACGCTAGCGGTGCAAGGGTCGGGTGTTTTTGTTTTCCTGGGGTGTGTGAGGACGTGCTGAAATTGGCTGGGGGAGAAGGAGCGGGGTCTGGTCAATTACTCTGTCAAAGGGGAAAGCCAAATGGGCATCAATTCTTAAAGCAGACCTAACTTCATATATATATATTGTGAGTGCAATACCCTGCCACTGGGTTAGTTTTATTTGATCACAGAGGATTCTCATGGTTGCAGATTGAAAGGCACTAGAATATCAGTGTCACATACATTGGTTGGAGGCCGAGTTGACGAGAAGTCTTCCCTTGCGTCTCTGGTCCCAGCACCCCTGAATGTGGTGACAGAGGTACAAGGCTCAAAGAAGCACGGGAGCTGGTAGCTTGACAGCAGGTGGTTGCCATGGTCAGAGACATAGCCAAGGTGAGCCAGGATCATACAAAGTGAGACAGCAGCATGGTCAGGAGGCAGGCCGGTATCGGTAAAAGGGAAGAAGGCAGCGCAAGATCCACTAGCAAGTCAGCACCAAAAGATCAGGCAGAGAATAGTCAGAGGCAAGCCGAGGTCAGAATCAAGAATCCACATAGCAAGGTCAGGAAGAAGCCGAGTCAGCAATGGAAGATCAGTCAGCACAAGTAGGAACACATAAACACGGATTAGGGGAAGTTGAAAAAACATCCAGCAGCTAGCATACAGCTGAGTCTCCTTTTAATAGACCGTTTAGCTCCAATGGCGAAGACGTGTCAGTGCACCCTAAACATTAGCCTGAGTTCGTCTGTGTGCTGGACGAACATTAGCTGCATTTGAATTAAAATTAGCTGAACTAGCTTCCTGAAAATCAGTTCTAAGTGGAAAAAACTGTCTTTTTTTCTGGGTTTTTTAACTCCTAGATTGGGTTCTGGAGTTCAAAGCCTTCAAAGAGTCTTGGGAGGGACAAAGCCTCTAGCTCAGGGTCCAAGTCTTTCCCGGAGACCAGCAGGCTGTGTGTGCAGGTACACATAGCCATTCTAATCAAGGGGCTGTCTGCAGTTCAGGGCTCCACTTGGGAGACAGGAGGTCCCCTGCACAGGCCAGGGTATGATGCAGTGCAGCAAGGAGCTGCGAGGGCTACAGAGTTACACATGAGCATTGTGGAGCTGTGTGGTGGTCTGAGGGACTGACCAAAGGTCTAAGCTTGAGGTCTGAGCAGCGGCAATGCGGTAAGAAAGCCAGGAGGTTTAAGGACATTTTTCTTTGGCGTTCTGAAGTGATGGTGGAAATCCCTGTGAGGGCAACCATTTGTTTATGTGGAACTTTTTCCTTCTTTTCAAATAAAAGCAGGCCAATAAACAGGATTTCCTGGCTTGACTGGACTCATCAGTAACCGCTGCACTAGAGTGAACCCCTCACGAATATCCAGGGCAACCATCAGAAATTTGGGGGCCTCTTACACAGCTTTAGCCCCCCCCCCCCCAGACATGACCATCAACATTCCCCAGGGCCCCTCACTGGCCGTCCCACCAAGTTCCATCCCATTCCCATGTCCTCCTCTTCGTTCATCCAATGTCCTCCTCTTCCAGTCCCATCTGCCCCATCCCATGTCCTCCTCCTACAGTCCCATTTCCTTCTCCTGCAGTCCCATTTCCTCTATCCCATGCCTTCCTCCTTCAGGAGGATAATTCTGCACAGAGACAATCCACAGTGTATGAACACAGCGTCATATCCCAGGATCACACTATAGATGTTCAGAAACTTGTCATTTTAAAGTGAAAATAAATCTACATTTTATCTTAGTTTTTGATGGAGTAGTGAAGGGTTATAACTCCTCCCCCTTCTGATGACAACGCCATTTTTTTCTCCTTTTGGTCACAAGGACAAAGAGCTCCTTGGGTCAGTGACCCCATATGGAAAGTCCAAAGCTTTGAGTTGTCCCCAGAGCAGGAAAAGAGAGAAATATTCCTATGGGGACTCCAGTCCTGATGACAACTGTCTCCGAGGGTATTTCCCTTTCATTACCTGTTGTGTCTATGGGACCTCACAATGGGACACAGATGGTAAAAAAATAAATGGGGCTTTAATTCTTCCATAACTAAACCAAGATAGAAAAAAATAGTGCTGGCATTATGCATTATTTTTATGCATAACTAGAACATCTAACAGGGTTATATCATTGCAGGAGATTTCCCCTCACTTGCCGTCTTAGTATCACCAGGACAGGAAGTGTGGGAATCTCATTGTGGGGACATAGTTTGCAATTGTTGCCTCATATCCATATGATATTTATATTTAATATATATATAAGTGAACAATTGCTGGCTATGTCCCCACAGGGAGATTTCCTCACTTCCTGTCAGGATGACACCAAGACAGGAAGTGAGGGGAAATCTATTGCAATAATATAATCCTGTTAGATGTTCTAGTTATGTATAAAAATAATGCATATATAAAGCCAGCCCATTTTTTCCCATTTTGACTAAATTATGGAAAACCCATTCATTTTATCCCCCCATCCGTGTCCCATGGATTGCAGGAGAAAAGAATTGCTAGATTTCCCCATCAACACACACAGTATGGGGGAGCCACCCCCCCTGGGTGAACACAATGATTATTCCTAGCGGCTATAACAGCTGCTAGTGATAATCGTATGTAAAATCTGAGAGGCTGGTTGTACCAAAGTTGATTGGTTGATCAACTTGGGTGCATTCAGCCTGCCCATACATGGTTCGAATCTCTGCCAGTCTCTGCTGAAACAGCCAGGATTCAAACTGTCTATGGCCAGCCTTATCTGCACTCTAGTTGCAATCTTCACACGGCCCCATCTAGTTTTTCTCAGCAGAGGATCTGTCCACGGATCCCCTGCTGAGCTGAGCAGATCAGAGGGGGCAACTGACAGGTCTGTGTCTGCTCATGCTGTCCGTTTACACCCAACTTCCCTCCGATCTGGTCAGATGGAGGGGAATGGATGCCCATTTTATTTTTTATTTTTTTGCCAGATCGGATCAGATTGGATGTAGGCGGGTGTAAACGGACACAAATCCATTTACATCTGTCGCTCCATAGAGGAGAATGGAGGGCCTGATCAGGTCTGCCTGAAAAAATGGACAGGCGGACTGGATCGGAAACGCTCATGTGAAAGAAGCCTGAAAAGCAATCCGCATGGATTGCTTTTCAGAGCATTGACTAATTTAGTGAACCTGGACTAATAACAGTCACTTTAATGCTACCCAGATTGCTGTCCTTTTTAACATGGTGACAGAAGCTGACTGACACCTATGCTGCACATGTGTAAAGTTACTTTCACCCTGTTATTAAAGAGGAAGTAAACCCAGATGGGGTTTACTTTCCTCTACATGCCCCTGTAATGTAGAAGCATAATGGGCGACTATGCATCGCATCGTCGCCCATTATGTGCCACTTACCTGCAAACAAAGCCTGTGACATCCAGCACTGTCCCCTGTGCTGGCAGCGTCCATCTTCTGCCCCTCTTCCTTCGGGGGCCGCGACTTCGGCTCTGTGACTCGCGTGACGTCACGGCGCGGTCGCAGTGGAGGAACGGCACGGACATGATGTCGGCACAGCACATACACTGTATATCTCCTGTATATCTCCTGAACCGTGCAGGTTTAGGGGATATGCAGGGCACCTACAGGTAAGCCTTATTATAGGCCTTATAATAGGCTTACCTGTAGGTAAAAGTGGTTGTCACAAGTTGGCAACCACTTAAACGGGGGGGGGGGGGGGGC
>BLSH010557932.1:0-12022 GCA_018402905.1 Glandirana rugosa | reverse complement strand
CATTCGCGGCTAAGCTCCCCTGTAAAACATTGTCAAAAAAGGGCGGAGCATGGGTGACTTTAAAATGATGCCCCCCCCCCCTGAAAAAAGTTCTGCGGACGCCCATGGTGCCTCCTTTGGGAACTGATAAGCACAGGTACTACACATGATCTAGCCAAAAGGCCGAGAATCTCAGCCCTCTAGCTTTGACCAGTACAGCACCCGTCCCACTCAGAAAGAGCCTTTCCAGCTTTCCCAGACGAACCTCCACCATCTCTAGCTAATGGCTTTAGCTCCCCCAGTACTTGCTTTCCAGCCTCCTTTACACCAGGATTTGCATAGCCACTGCTATCCTGACCTACCCCTTGGCCAGGACAGTAGCACAGCGCCTCCTTTGGCAACTGATAAGAACAGATACTACACTTGATCTTAGTCAAAAGGCCGAGAAGCGACACTACCAGATATAGCAGCCGGCACACCAATGACAAATATTGGCGAAAAAAAATCAAATAATAAAAGGTGCAGTGCCTAATAACTTATTACAAATATCACATTAGTGAGAAAAAAGAGTATTGAGTATTGAACCATAGGTGTGATCCCAAATCTGAGACATCATATGAATAAATTCATATATAAATAGGTAAATAAATTAATAGATATATAAAGTGTCCAGTGCAACAAATAAACTGTCGGTATTTAGGGTGCCAACAGTAAAAAGTGTCCAAAAATCAGTTGATATCATCCAAAGTGCAAAGAGCGAAAAGTGTCCAAAGTGCCTCTTAGTAGAATTGTATAAATCCAGTGACAATTCGGTAACCACTGTGAATGGTAACACCGCCACCATATATGGTAATGCGCTTACCAGAATTACAGAGATTGTGCAACGGCATCACTCCACCGGCAAGGATCTCTTCCACTGGGATAGTTTATGATCTTACCGACGCCACACCAACGTCTCCACTCATGGATGTCTCCCCAAGACTTTAACTCAACATCTCCTCAGACATGAAGACCCCAACAGTCATGCAAGCAAAAAGAAGCTCTGCATAGTGCAAAACCATAAGGATAACATTTATTTAAAAAGTAGAAAACTTACATCACAGACAAATTCATGAGCTCAAAATACATAAATCACGCAATGGCCTGGGTACAGCGTCAACCCGTTTTCAGTTTAAACAACATGGGATTAAACGCATGGGAGTTTCAAGCTTCACTTTCGAGTGCATAGTGAAACATGGAAATCAAAGATGGCGACTCGGCTTGTCTCCAAGCCTCGTTTTCAGTTAAAACCACATGGCGTTATCAACAGGGCACAGCACCAATGGAGCACCACAATGATTTATATTGGATATTGGTCATACGCAGGTCACACCCACTAACAGACCACACCAATAGAATCAGGATGTTTTTGCATTCATAGCTTCCATGTATTTCAATGCTGAGGGAATTACATATATATAAAATACTATTTGCCCAAATATACCGGAATGGTCTCTCACCTTTGTTGGATATACCATATGTACAAATGTCTCTTAGAAAGATAGATAGATTTATAATATTGAGCTAAACTTTACATATTAGTTTTGATTAAAACAAACTAAAATTAATTAAATTATATTCCATAAATCTTAATATATTTATTAATACTACATGTGTAAAATTGGACTAATTAATTGTACCCCCTATGTCATAATACTAAAACCCTAAATATAAATAAATGGGACTATCATTCCCTATACTAGCCTAAGAGTGCCTCATGCTTTATTAATGTAGGAATTGATATCCCACTCAATGTTAAGTCCATGCGGAAAATAACACTTGAGCTGATATATCCAAAAGGTCTCAAGCTGTGAGACACCGGGGTAGGCTCGTGCAATTCATTTTGTTCCGAATTTCATTTTTACCGAATTTTGCAAAATTCGGCAATTTGGACGAATTCCAAATTTCCAAATTTTTCCGAATTTTCGTTTTTCTGATTCGAAAGTTCGGCAATTGCGGTAATTGCAGTAATTTGGGAATTTGCGGTATTTTTTGCTTAATTCTGTCATAGGGTTCCCCTTAAAAACTGCAATACACTGTGTTATATATACTACACTGGCTGCACTATATATTCTCCACTGTATTATATATAGTACACTGGCTGCACTATATACTCTGAACTGTTTTATATATACTATACTGACTGCACTATATACTCTGAACTGTATTATATACAGCCAGGTCCATAAATATTGGGACATCAACACAATTCTAATCTTTTTGGCTTTATACACCACCACAATGGATTTGAAATGAAACGAACAAGATGTGATTTAACTGCAGACTTTCAGCTTTAATTTGAGGGTATTTACATCCAAATCAGGTGAACGGTGTAGGAATTACAATAGTTTGTTTATGTGCCTCCCACTTTTTAAGGGACCAAAAGTAATGGGACAGATTAACAATCATAAATCACAGTTTCGATTTTTAATACTTGGATGCAAATGCTTTGCAGTCAATTACAGCCTGAAGTCTAGAATGCATAGACATCACCAGACGCTGGGTTTCATCCCTGGTGATGCTCTGCCAGGCCTCTACTGCAACTGTCTTCAGTTCCTGCTTGTTCTTGGGGCATTTTCCCTTCAGTTTTGTCTTCAGCAAGTGAAATGCATGCTCAATCGGATTCAGGCCAGGTGATTGACTTGGCCATTGCATAACATTCCACTTCTTTCCCTTAAAAAACTCTTTGGTTGCTTTCGCAGTATGCTTCGGGTCATTGTCCATCTGCACTGTGAAGCGTCGTCCAATGAGTTCTGAAGCATTTGGCTGAATATGAGCAGATAATATTGCCCCAAACACTTCAGAATTAATCCTGCTGCTTTTGTCAGCAGTCACATCATCAATAAATACAAGAGAAGCAGTTCCATTGGCAGCCATACGTGCCCACGCCATGACACTACCACCACCATGCTTCATTGATGAGGTGGTATGCTTTGGATCATGAGCAGTTCCTTTCCTTCTCCATACTCTTCTCTTCCCATCACTCTGGTACAAGTTGATCTTGGTCTCATCTGTCCATAGGATGTTGTTCCAGAACTGTGAAGGCTTTTTTAGATGTTGTTTGGCAAACTCTAATCTGACCTTCCTGTTTTTGAGGCTCACTAATGGTTTACATCTTGTGGTGAACCCTCTGTATTCACTCTGGTGAAGTCTTCTCTTGATTGTTGACTTTGACACACATACACCTACCTCCTGGAGAGTGTTCTTGATCTGGCCAACTGTTGTGAAGGGTTACAACACAAAATAAGGTCACTGTCCGCCACCTATAACTGGCCACTACAGCAAGGAGCACTGGAAAGGCAGATACAGACAAAAAACAAAGAATTCCAAGCTCAACTTACCGACCAGTCTGTCACCAAACGAATTCACCTGTCTAACAGTAACGTTTAAAAGACAGGGGATTGGTTACACACATTTGCAAGTGTATGTGTAAGCTGCAGGCCCCGACAAGGCTCCCTGTATACTGCAGACCTAACTCTGTATAAGAGGCTTCACAGTGGAAGCACATACAATTTAATGGATAGATGAAGGACAGGTGACTGGAGGAGCCCAACCCTCCTTAAAGGTACAGGACCAAACACCCCGCCGTGGCCCAATGCCTTTTAAACGCTACTATTAGACAGGTGAATTTGTTTGGTGACAGACTGGTCGGTAAGTTGAGCTTGGAATTCTTTGTTTTTTGTCTGTATCTGGGTCACAAGGAGGAGGAGACGCTGGGTGAAGCTGACAAGGGGGAAGCCTTGCCCGTGAGCTAGATGGGGTAAATGCTGACGCGTGGTGGGCTGGCGATCAATCGACGAGGGGGATGTGTGTGACTGACCTACCGACCATGTCGAGGGGTCGGGGGGCTTGGGGCGGTGGGGGGAGTGGTGGGTGGTTTTGCCGCCCCCTCCCATAAAATGGAGCACCAGCCGCCACTGGGGTCAGGGGTCATGCAGCCTCATAGGACAATCAGGGGAGAATGAAAACTCCTTCTACAAGCTTTAACCAGACACTGATAGAAATCACAAGACTGCTCTAACTGCTGATGAGAAAAAGGTATTTAGCAGTTTATATTTACTAAACTAATTGCATTTCCATGTTCTGTGCAGTGTGGGTAGGGATGGGCTGGATGTTCGTGTCGAGCGTAGGTTAGACTCAAATATCAGCTGTTAGTTTGTTCGTAGAACAGACTAACATATGGGGCGCTCGTGGCAAGTTCGCACGTCGTGGAATGCCCCATAATGCACTGCGAGATCGCAGTGCTTGACAGCTGCTGATTGGCCAAAGCATGCACCTCTCCTGCTGCTTACACGGGGTCATATATAGTGAATATATATAGTGAATGAATGGAGATTAGGCAGGCAGTTAGTGTAGTGTGCAGTCAGTCAGTGTACTGTAATATATATAATACAGTTCAGTGTATATTGTGCAGTCCATGTAATATATATAATACAGTTCAGAGTATATAGCGCAGTCAGTATAGTATATATAATACAGTTCAGAGTATATAGCGCAGTCAGTGTACTATATATAATACAGTGGAGAATATATAGTGCAGTCAGTGTAGTATATATAATACAGTGGAGAATATATAGTGCAGTCAGTGTAGTATATATAACACAGTGTATTGAAGTGGTTAAGGGGAACCCTATGACAGAATTAAGAAAAAAATATGGCGTGGGGTCCCCCCAAAATCCATACCAGGTCCTTTGTGTATAGATTTTAAGGGGAACTCCAAACCACAATTTTATAAAAAAAAACAAAAAAAAAAAAAAAAACAGGCCCTTTGGGTCTGGCATAGATTTTAAGGGGAACTCCATGCCAATTTTTTTTTTAAAAATGGTGTGGGTTCCCCCCCAAAATCCATACCAGACTCTTATCTGAGCATGCACCTGGCAGGCCAGGAAAGGGAGGGGATGAGTGAGCGCCACCCCCCTGAACTATACCAGGCCGCTTGCCCTCAACATGGAGAGGGTGCCCAAAGCACTTTGTCCCCATGTTTACAGCTTTGACAGCTGTAATATAGGCAAGGGCAGGGTCATCAGGTCATGTCAGCGGGTGGCCTCGCCCTTGCCTATATAAGAGCTGTCAAAGTGAAAAGACAGCAGTCGCCGGGAGGCCTCCCATGGAGGTGGAGTTTTTTCGTTTTTTTTTTATTTTTCGGGTCCATCAGGCGGCGTGATTGATGATGGATGTATATAGCCGGACCCTTTTTATTTTTTTATTAAAGGAATTGTCAATAACTGTCTGTTGTGGTTTCTACTTTTTGACACTTTTTTTCACATGGGGGGGGGGGGCAGGATCTGGGGGGCCCGCTTGTTAAAAGGGGCTTCCAGATTCTGATAAGCCCTTTACCCGCAGACCCTGACAACGACCGCCCAGGGTTCTTGGGAAGAGGCCCTTGCCCCCATTTGAGGGCATGTGGCCTGGCATGGTTCTGGAGTGAGCAAGCGCCCCCCCTCCCCCATCCTGACCTTCCACTCTACATGCTTGAATAAGGGTCTGGTATGGATTTTGGGGGGAACCCCACACCATTTTTTTTACATTTTGGAGTGGAGTTCCCCTTAAAATCCATACCAGAGACGAATGTCTTTTTTTAAATTGATTCTTCATCTATGTTGCCAGGAGCTGGCAATACATTACAGCCGTGAGCAAGTTCAAATTACATTTTTTATTTAGAAATGACATTATTGCTGCGGCATGTTCTATGCATCGCACAGATGCGCCACTTTCAGGCAGGCTAAGGGGACCCCCAGGTATGATATTTAAAGGAATATTTCATTTTTATTTAAAGGAATATTTAATTTTTATTGTCTCACTTTAGGCATAATTAAAATCACTGCTCCTGAAAAAACAATTGTTTTAAAAACTTTATTTTGCATTGATACATGTCCCCTAGGGCAGAACCTGGGTCCCCATACACTTTTTATGGCAATAACTTTCATATAAAACTTTAAAATGAGAACTTTTGATTTTTCGTGTTCATATCCCATAGACTTTAATAGGGTTCGCATGTTCGCTAGAACTTTTTGCCTGTTTGAGGTGTTCTGGTGCGAACCGAACCTGGGGTGGGGGTGCTCGGCCCATTCCTAAGTTTTGGAGGCCAGATATAGTGAATGCAGGCTCCCTGGTTTAGCAACGCTTTAATATAAAAATACACTCACAGACAATGCAAGTAATCAGCACATCAAGCCACTAACTCATGGCAAAGTGGTACGATTGACACAGAGCATTTCAACGCCAAACGGGCACTTGTCCAGGATCCAAAAATGTCTAACGCATTTCGAGGGTAAACCCTCTTTAGAGGCAAGATTGGCTCTGAAGAAGAGGGTTTACCCTCAAAACGTGTTAGCAATTTTTTTTTTAACCCCAAATCTCTCCTCTGGCCGCCAGAGCATCTGAGCAAACTGAGATTGGTTTAAGAGAAGACCATTTAGTGGTTACTGTCATTTTCCAGCGCCATTCTCCTGTGAGATTGGTTTGATCAGATGCTGTACAAGCCAGTAGTGGTTGATATGCAGGTGCCATCAGTAACAGATACTTGGTTGAAAGAAGCATGAAGGATGATGAGTTGGAGTAGGTAATAGCTCGTGCTGGGGCATGAATCTAAATTAGCATCTTTAAAAGCTGGACTCCAGGATCAGTAAATATTCTAATGGTCTAAATCCATTGGCCATTTGTATTATTCTTGAATCTTAGCGAGCTTTGTGTGTTTCTTCCAGATCTATGCAGTAATCTAGTGTGTGACTTCCTGTAATAAAGACCGCTCACTGCTGCTGTCTCTCCTTGTGCAGGGTGACTGGTCTTGTCTCCGCCCCTTCCTGTAGCTTTCTCTAGGCAGCCTTAGTGGGTGGAGTTTGCTGTGCCCCTCCCACAGCTCTGCTTTCTGCTCTCCTTGTGCAGATGACTGGTCTTGTCACCGCCCCCACCTGTAGTTTTTTACAGGCAGCCTGTAGTGGGTGGAGCTTGCTGTGCCCCTCCCACAGCTCTGATTTCTGCTCTCCTTGTGCAGATGACTGGTCTTGTCACCGCCCCCTCCTGTAGTTTTTTACAGGAAGCCTGCAGTGGGTGGAGCTTGCTGTGCCCCTCCCACAGCTCTGCTTTCTGCTCTCCTTGTGCAGGATGACTGGTCTTGTCACCGCCCCCTCCTGTAGTTTTTTACTGGCAGCCCGTAGTGGGACGAAACCTGCTGAGCTCCTCCCACAGCTCTGCTTTCTGTGGTCTCCGCCCCCTCCTGTAGTTTTCTACAGGCAGCCTGTAGTGGGTGGAGCTTGCTGGGCCCCTCCCACAGCTCTGCTCTCTGCAGAGGCTATGTACAGCACAGTGATGGTGTCATTGTTATGTTCACAAAGTGATAAATGCTCTTTACAAAGGCATTTGATGCGCCAAAAGCGGGTTTTCATCCTTTGTGGCTATTAAGGAAAATGTTTAAATGAAAGTTTTCGTGCCCGGAGTCCAACTTTAAATTCCTTACTCATCTGTTTCTTCCTTGAACGTGCGCCCGGGGTTTTTACCTTCAAATATAAACATTGATTATTTTGTATTTGCTGCAAATCAGGCGCCGGCGGAGCGGCACGCAGCAGAGGAGCCCCCGCTATCTCTTAGATGTGCGTAGTGTTATGTACGGCTCCTCCAAACTAATTCCCCTCGCCGAGCGCAGCACCACTTAATAGAACGCTGCCGAAACAAAGAGCCATAAACAAGGCGGCAGCCTGAGAGACCCGTAAATTCCGCGTTGTTTTATTAACCGGCGTGAGAGCGGCTGCGCGATAAAGATTTGGAAGATAAAATGAGGGCAATCTTTTAATCTCATTGATTTACACCGGCCCGCAGGAACCTTTGTTGCACAGCAACTAAAAAGCGGATTTTTTTTTTTGTTTGATGAAATATTAGCGCAGGTTCTTTCGTGCCCATGAAGAGAAGAGAGCGTTTGTCGGTTCCTGTAAGTGATCATTAAAGGGGAACTCCGCTCCAAATAAAGAGAGACTGTATTAGATGGATGTGCAGTTGACAGCACTACATGTGAACCGTTAATGCTTGTATCACATTGTGATAGAAAAGGAGCTCACAGAGTAGTGGTCAACATACTTGATATGGGGGGCCTCAAGTGTGGCCCCTGACATCACCATAGGGCCGCACATAATACTCAGTGAATGTACTACTACAGGAAGCTGTCATTGACTGCAAATATACTACAATATATAATACTAGGATCCAACTAGACACCACTATTGACTCCCAGGGACTACAAATAGATGACGGCACACCATCTTAGATAGCCTGATGAAAGAGCGCGACTGCCTCCACATCGCGGTCTGTACGCTCTGAAACGCGCCGCGGATTGAACACATCACCCCACTGCGACCAGTGCAGCCAAGCCTTGTTCTGGATTTCCCCGGCTGCCGGCACGGAGACGATCGTTCCTACCATCCACGAACGACTCCACGAACGGACGGCCCCAATGACGATCCCATCCGCACGGATGACTAGCTGCTTACTAGGTCTCGGGGAACTGATGCCATACTCTTCACCCGTTGAGTATTCTCCTGGTTCTATGTGCCATACCCTTTTTTAGTCATGTGAGTAGCCAATTGGCTGATGTCTTTTTAATAAAATTTCTTACGGTTTACACTTAGAGGTGCCTCTTTTTTGTTTCTTGCAAATATACTACAGGAGAGGGTCAAAGACTATGGGTATGTTACAGGAGATGGTCAGAGTGTACAGGATGGATAAAAGAGGTGGTCAAAGACTTTGGGTAGGTTACAGGGGCTAGTCAGAGTCTAAATGTATATTGCAAGAGATGACCAGATACTATGGCTAAGTTACAAGAGATAGTCAGGGACTATAAGTATGTTACAAGAGATAGTCAGGGACTATGGCTAAGTTACAAGATATAGTCAGGGACTATAAGTACGTTACAAGAGATAGTCATAGACTAGGAGTATGTTACAAGAGATTGTCAGAGACCATCTTTTGAGAACGTTCAATGCAGCTTTAAAGGTGGCTATCCTCCCCCTTCCACGAGAGAGGCCTTGATTGTTCTCATCCGCAAACCACGTAAGGACCCTTTAGACGATGATGCATACAGACCTATCTCACTAATTAATGTGGATGTGAAGACACTGGCCAAGGTGCTCGCCACCCGTCTGAATAAAGTAGTCCCTACCTTGGTAGAAAGCGATCAGGGTGGGTTTATACCGGGCCGTTCTACACGGATGAACATACGTAGATTGTTCCAAAATTTGCAGTATCCCCGCGACCACTCCACCAAACGTGTTATAGTATCGTTAGATACTTGTAAAGCATTTGATAGTGTGGAGTGGCCGTACTTATTCCAGGTGCTGAGACTTTTTGGATCTGGTCCGCGGATGATGGCTTGGGTTCGACTCCTATATACTAGCCCGGGGGCCAGGGTGCGCGTCAATAATTCAGTCTCTCCTCCATTTTCCATCTCGAGAGGGACGCGTCAGGGCTGTCCTATTTCTCCATTGCTATTTGCCTTGGCTATGGAGCCCCTAGCGGCTCGTATACGGGCTTCACCCTCAATACAACGCCTAGTCATTGG
Organism: Glandirana rugosa; assembly: GCA_018402905.1. Lineage (NCBI taxonomy): Eukaryota > Metazoa > Chordata > Amphibia > Anura > Ranidae > Glandirana > Glandirana rugosa. The sequence continues at coordinate 2,457 of BLSH010557932.1, read as the reverse complement.
TAGCATTGAGGAACGAATATCATTATACGCTGATGACACCCTTATTTATTTAGCTGATCCCTCTGACTCCTCTGGTTTCCGGGTGAACTGGTCCAAGTCTAGTATTCTCCTGCTGGACCCCGGGGCCGAACGGGCTATACATCCGTGCTCCCAACTTCAAATTGCAAACTCTCTCCGATATTTGGGGGTGGGGATACAACTTCCCCTAGACTCTTATGTGGCAAATAACCTATCCCCCATTATGGCGCAACTGCAGCAGCGAACCAATCAATGGATGGATCTCCCATTAGACCTCATGTGCAGGGCTAATCTGCTTAAGATGATTTTTTTTTACCAAAACTCCTTTATGTATTGGCAAACTCCCCCATCAGGATCCCGAGATCATTTTTTAGGCAGATGGACTCTATTTGCACGGGCTTCCTATGGCAACATCTTGCGCCTAAATTGGCCTTAGAGGTGCTGAAACTTCCCTCCCATTTGGGTAGCTTGGCCCTGCCAAATTTCTATTTATTTTACTTGGCCTCTCAACTTGTGGTGGTCCATGACTGGCTTCACCCATTGTCAGATAATGCCTGTACCACAACCGAAGCCGCTATAGTATCCTCCTTTGAGACGTTACACAATATAATCTATCGTAGACAGATCCCTGATTGTCCTGGTACAGCCATGTTAAAAACCACTCTGTCCTTATTTATCACCATAGTCATCCGCTTTGCTAAAGGTACATGGACCTCCTTCCCCAACAACCCAATCTGGTATAACCCAATGCTCCATGAAATACTTACTATCCCTGATCCTCAGAGATGGATTTTTAAAGAGGTTAAATACCTCAACCATTTGTATGATGAGAAGGGCCTGAAACCCTTTACACAATTACAAGCAGACTTTAATTTACCTCCTTCCTTCATATTTTATTACTTTCAGCTAAGACACGCCCTTAAAGCCCAATTTGGTACTGTTTCTTCCCCATTGTGTCTATCTCCTTTGGAGCAAATACTGAGAAGACCAGACACGAAGAAACTAACCTCAGAGTATTACTCCGCCCTGTTGATGGATTCCAATCCTAGGTTCGCTGCTGCTCAGTCTTGCTGGACTAACTTATATATAGATATAGAAGAAGATGATTGGTCAGAGTTTGTTGACGCATTCAAGAGCTCAGTGATTTCATCCAGGGATAAGATTATGCAGATAAAAGTATTCCATCAAAGCCACCTCACCCCTTCTAGGATGTGTAAGATGGGCCTGCGACCCACATCTCTATGTTTCAGGGGCTGCAGTGAGGAAGCCAATTTCATTCACTGCTTTTGGTCTTGTCCCATAGTATATAAACTCTGATCGGAACTGGGATCATTCCTGTGTGATGCTCTGGAGCTGCCCAATATATTACACCCCAAAAACTGCTTACTAGGTGTCTTTGGTCAATTGACCGCCCCTGCACACGTGAAATGTTTGCTACGTATATTATACTTTTATGCTAAGAGAACTATACTTTTGTCCTGGAAAGGATTCACCCACCTGACGCTAGACACCTGGATCAGGCTGGTAAATGATAATTTGCCCTTATACAAGCTCACTTTTGAACTGCGAAAGAAACCTTGTCTCTTTGACAAACTTTGGCACAGGTGGGTGTCCAGCACTCTTTGTTTCTAACAAACTCTGGTGCTTGACGAGACCTTCCTTATCTTTCTGGATTTTGGATATCTCTTATTATGGTATTCTAACCTTGTTATTTGATTGGCTGATGTTTATGTAAACAGTATAATTGGATTTAGACTCCTTTGTACCACCATTATACAGAGTGAAGTGAGAGTGTTCTCTTTATATGCTGAGACCTGTGAGACATAGGTGGGTGATGTTACACCCAGTTCTTGTAACTGTATTTTTTGTCTTTTCTTATAAACTCAATAAATATATCTTAAAAAAAAAAAAAAAAAAAAAAAAAGAGATGGTCAGAGACTATGGCTAAGTTACAAGAGATGGTCAGAGACTATGAGTATGTTACAAGAGATGGTCAGAGACTACAGGTATCTTACAATAGATGGTCAAACACTGTAGGTAGGTTACAGGGCATGTTCAAAAGTGCAAAATCTGGTGTCAAAGCTTCATTGAACAAGCTGAAGTTAGAAGCTGATTGGTTTCTATGCAGAGCTGCACCAGAGTTTGCACTCTCCCTTATTAGTAAATCAACCCAATCAAAGGCTATGTGTGCCTTTCAAGAGATGACTAAAGGCTATGAGTACAGTATGTTACAAGACACGGTCAGAGACTATGAGTATGTTACAAGAGATGGCCAGAGACTATGGCTAAGTTACAAGAGATGGTCAGGGACTATATGTTACAAGAGACGGTCAGAGACTATGAGTATGTTACAAGAGATGGCCAGAGACTATGAGTTTGTTACAAGAGATGGCCAGAGACTATGAGTTTGTTACAAGACATGGTCACAGACTATAAGTA
>BLSH010557898.1:41178-51759 GCA_018402905.1 Glandirana rugosa | reverse complement strand
GTGCGATCGTTCGGGTTCCGTCCGGACCCGGACCCGGACTTTGTCCCGAAGTTCGGACGGACCAGCAGAACCCGAACTTCCAGAGGTTCGCTCAACTCTAGTCACCAGTGCAGTACAGCATTATTATATAACTGGTGTGGCGGTGATCAGGGACACTGACTGATGACCGTATGTAAAAAAAAAAAAATGTAATACTTTTTTCAATTTTTTCCTTTTTATTAAATTTTTTCTCTTTTTTTGCGATTTTTTTTTTTCTAACACACTGTGACCAGAAGGAAGTGATCAGGATTTATTTTTACACACTATGATTGCTTATAGCAGTGAATTTCATTGCTATAAGCAAGAATTTTCAGAATGAAATGTATTCTTTCCGTTTGTTTTGTTGTGATTAGCTGTGTTTGGCCAGAGCTAATCACATGGTATAGATGGGCTGTGATTGGCCCTGTCTGTACCATGTGATCACCATGACTAATCACAGCTAGCAACACAATTGTATACAATAGATGACATTAAAGGAAGCCATCCATTGTGTACAATTGTCATGCGATCTGCTGTGGTTGGTCACAGCGATCACATGACACTGGCAGTGGGCTGGTGCAGTGATCAGTCATTGGCTATGTCCGGTGGACATAGCCGGTGAAAGACAATGCCACTGCGCAGCCCCACGGCAGCGCGAGAGGTGCATTCTGAGCTTCCATCATTTTACTATACGCGGGGCAGGAGGGGGTTAAAGAACAGCACAGAGTTTGCATATTCTGTGCTTGTGTGGGTTTCCTCTGGTTTACTCCCACACTCAAAAGACATGCCGGTAGGTGAACTGGCAACTGTCTAAATTGTCACTAGATAGACTATATATGCATGTAAGATAGGTACCTTAGATTGCAAGCTCCTTGAGGGCAAAGTTTGAGGTGAATGAATACTATGTGAAAGGCAGAAGTTATTGGTGCTATATAAATACATACCTGTAAAAATACATCAAGGGCAGATTCACAGGGCTTTCCTTTTGCTCCCAGAAGCTCAATGGAGCAGTGAGGGACAGAATGGAAGTTACAAATATGTACCTAAAAGGGTCCACATTAAAGTGAACCTATTGGTTATCCACGCATGAGCATATATATTCAATTTAAAGACTCCCTCCATCCAAAGCTAAACATTAACATGTTATATATTTTGTTCATATGGACATACTTATTCTGTAGCAGTGGTGAAAGAAGCATACTTTGAAAATCTTGCTTTCCACATGTAGCAAGCAGCTTTCAATTCATCATTACTTATCTATTGCAAACAAAAGCAATGCTATGTAAAGATCAACTCAAAAAGTAACACCCTTGTGAATTTTCCCTCTTTATTTTATTTCTGCTAAATAATTCTGTAAAATCAAGTAAACGCTTCCTTATAGCACTGACTGAGATATACATTTAGTACTTTGATATTATGTCACAGTACTGTCCTTGTAGGCTGAACATCAGTTAACATACTCTTTAATTTATCACTTTAAACCTATGTGTTTTTCAGTGTTACAATCACTGCCTATATTTAAAACTGTTCTCACAATAACATTCATGACAAGTGATGACCTGCTGGTCGCAACCCACAGAAAGCTGACCTTTATTACACATTTGATCTCATTGCTTTGTGGTGGATTGTCTCGCCCCCTGTGAATCCGTCTCTGTAAATTCAGGGCAATTAGGTCAGCATCTTTTCACCATGTTTCTTTTTTTCCTTCTCTAGTAACTCTGCTCAAGGGCATAGCTACAGCAGCTTGTACAACTTGGCCCTGGAGGCCCAGTTCCCAGAGGAAAATGTGTGCCTACATAGCTAAGCAGTCTCTCTTCATAGTATTTTGTTCATGCATCAGGATCATATATTTAGCTTAACATTGAGCATCAGTATAACTGGAGATCATGTATTGCAATTTAAGGCATTTTTTAGTGCAACTTGTTGTAAGTTGAGTGCATAAAATACAGAAGGATCACCTAGATATCGACTTTATTTTTAATTCAAACTTAAGAGAATGTAACATGCAGACAAGTTCCTCCCTAAATTATTTGATTTTTCTGTGACATCATAATTGAATTTATGATTTTTCAGTTTGGGGGCAAATATTTTTTTATGGTTTCCCAATACCCAAAATGGTCACAAGCAGGGGAATCTGATCATTTCTATCGGCCAGTCAAATATGCACATAACTGAGGATTCCTTTGATATATCTATAGTTTATGCGACGACGCATCAGAAAAAAAGGGTTTCTTAAAAGAGGGTATGACCAGTGAAGGCCCATCCATAGAGGGTGCATGGGCACCCTGCCATTCATGCATCCGGCCCCCTGATCTACAATATCTCACAAAAGTGAGTACACCCCTCACATTTTTGTAAATATTTTATTATATCTTTCATGTGACAACACTGAAGAAATGACACTTTGCTACAATGTAAAGTAGTGAGTGTACAGCTTGTATAACAGTGTAAATTTGCTGTCTCCTCAAAATAACTCAACACACAGCCATTGATGCCTAAAGTGCTGGTAACAAAAGTGAGTACACCCCTAAGTGAAAATGTCAAAATTGGGCCCAATTAGCCATTTACCCTCTCTGGTGTCATGTGACTTGTTAGTGTTACAAGGTCTCAGGTGTGAAAGGGGAGTAGGTGTGTTAAATTTGGTGTTATCGCTCTCACTCTCTCAAACTGGTCACTGGAAGTTCAAAATGGCACCTCATGGCAAAGAGCTCTCTGAGGATCTGAAAAAAAGAATTGTTGCTCTACATAAAGGTGGCCTATGCTATCAGAAGATTGCCAAGACCTTGAAACTGAGCTGCAGCACAGTGACCAAGACCAGCGGTTTAGCAGGACAGATTCCACACAGAACAGGCTTCTCAACATGGTCAACCAAAGAAGTTGAGTGCACATGCTCAGCGTCATATTCAGAGGTTAGGTGGCACCTCTCCAGACAATATGCTGCTATATGCCTGTATACTGACACCTGCACACTGATGGGACACAGTAATGATGTATATGTCCGTTCATCCCATTGGTAATGTGGAGTGATTGCATTCCATCGGAATGTGGATTTCTTATATGGAATTATTGGTGTAACAGGCTCTAGGAATTACTATTTATTGGACATTGGTATCTTTCTCTGTGTGTACCCTAGTTGAATGGTGCCTCCTAGGGATTGCCACAGATATTATCTCAGCTAATAAGTACCATATGATCTCATATACAGTATCTCACAAAAGTGAGGACACCCCTCCCATTTTTGTAAACATTTTATTATAACTTTTCATGTGACAATACTGAAGAAATGACACTTTGCTACAATGTAAAGTAGTGAGTGTATAGCTTGTATAACAGTGTCAATTTTCTGTCCCCTCGAAATAAATCAACAGACAGTCATTCATGTCTAAACTGCTGGCAACAAAAGTGAGTACATCCCTAAGTGAAAATGTACAAATTGGGCCCAATTAGCCATTTTCCCTCCCCGGTGTCATGTGACTCGTTAGTGTTACAAGGTTTCAGGTGTGAATGGGGAGCAGGTGTGTTAAATTTGGTGTTATCGCTCTCACTCTCTCATACTGGTCACTGGAAGTTCAACATGGCACCTTATGGCAAAGAACTCTCAGAGGATCGGAAAAAAATAATTGTTGTTCTACATAAAGATGGCCCAGGCTAGAAGATTACCAAGACCCTGAAACTGAGCTGCAGCATGGTGGCCAAGACCATACATGGTTTAACAGGACAAGTTTCACTCAGAACAGGCCTCACCATGGTCCACCAAAGAAGCTGGGTGCACATGCTCAGCATCATATCCAGAGGTTGTCTTTGGGAAATAGATACATGAGTGCTGCCAGCATTGCTGCAGAGGTTGAAGGGGTGGGGGGGTCAGCCTGTCAGTGCTCAGACCATACACCGCACACTGCATCAAATTGGTCTGCATGGCTGTGGTCCCAGAAGGAAACCTCTTCTAAAGATGATGCACAAGAAAGCCCGCAAACAGTTTGCTGAAGACAAGCAGACTAAGGACATGGGTTTACTGGAACCATGTCCTGTGATTTGATGAGACCAAGATAAACTTATTTGGTTCAGATGGTGTCAAGCATGTGGGGTGGCAACCAGGTGAGGAGTACAAAGACAAGTGCGTCTTGCCTACAGTCAAGCATGGTGGTGGGAGTGTCATGGTCTGTGGCTGCATGAGTTCTGCCAGCACTGGGGAGCTACAGTTCATTGAGGGAACCATGAATGTCAGCATGTACTGTGAGATACTGAAGCAGAGCATGATCCCATCACTTTGGAGACTGGGCCACAGGGCAGTAATCCAACATGATAACGACCCCAAACACACATCCAAGATGACCTAAACCCTATTGAGCATCTGTGGGGCATCCACAAATGGAAGGTGGAGGACCGCAAGGTCTCTAACATCCACCAGCTCCGTGATGTCATCATGGAGGAGTGGAAGAATCTCCAGTGGCAACCTGTGAAGCTCTGGTGAACACCATGCCCAAGAAGGTTAAGGCAGTGCTGGAAAATAATGGTGGCCACATAAAATATTGACACTTTGGGCCCAATTTGAACATTTTCACTTAGGGATGTATTCACTTTTGTTACCAGCGATTTAGACATTAATGGCTGTGTGTTGAGTTATGTTGAGGTGACAGCAAATTTACACTGTTATACAAGCTGTACACTCACTAATTTACATTGTAGAAAAATTTAATTCCTTCGATGTTGTCATATGAAAAGATATAATAAAATATTTACAAAAATGTGAGGGGTTTACTCACTTTTGTCAGATACTGTCCATATCAGGGCGCCGGACTATGGATTCCAATGGGGTGGAGTGCTTTTTTGAAGCATGTGATTAGAGGCTCTGGTAGGCTTCAAAAAAGGGTGGGTTTGGGGCGCAGTGACCAGTTGTGTGATGGTAGTGAATAAAATTTCACAATTTTCACACTAAAGTTCCTCCCCGCCAATCAGGAGGCAGGTGATCCAATTGGATGCCTAGCGCTTTGGAGGAACAGGGAGGAGACACACAAACGGAAGAGGCCGCAGGAGGAGTGGACATCAGAGCCGCTGCCCACACCTGAGGAGAGGAGGAGATGACACCATAGCCCTCCAGCCTTGGGTAGGTGCCTGATTGCTGACAGTCTAAGGGGGGTTGGGGGATTCATTAGTCCCGCGCTGTGGGCCCCCTTGGGGGGTTGTCAGTCCCGTGCCACGGGCCATGCAGGACGGTGCTGTCAGTGCCGTCTGGAGGGGGGTGCTCGTTTGCCGACCCCCAAAAGAAAAACTCACCAGCCGCCACTGGATATAACTCTGTAATAATTACCAGGTGACACTTTGTCAAGCATCAGTGCATGTCTGGTCTTATGTGTGGTTCCCATATGTTAGCCTTTTGGCTGTCAGATACAACCGAAATTTTGTGCAATACTTCATTTATGACTGTAGTGTTGGACATGTCTAGCATGTTTAATTTGTATGTAAACCTTAACTTATTTTATTTGCTCCCTTTTGGTGTGCTACCTATACCTTTGAAAGTGTTTTGTTTTATCTGTATGTTTTGTTGTAAAAATATGCCTGTTGATTCTGTCATACATCCATGGAACTCCTAATTCCTGTGCAAATCTCTGTTATCAGCCCCCTTCCAGCTCACATCTGTGTACACCTCACCCCTATGATATAGAAAGGAAAAGAAGTAGAAGTGGTCTGTAGTCCCAATACACTTCTTTTTCCAGTCAGAGAACACTGCTCCTTCTTAAATGGCCTCAAGTGCTCATTTTAAGGCATCTTTTCCACATTTTTATGTTAAACCAATAATATCTGTCTCACAAAACTATGCATGGAATTGTGACATCACAAGCCTGGCTTTTGATATAGATCACTGGAACCTTTGTATATACTGTATTTTAAACTGGATCGACTGTGAATAAAGTTTTACTGATACATACCAGTGAGATATTGTTAGAACTCCTTACAAGTCTAAATAAAATATCCGCTACGTTAAGCAAGTAGGCCTTCTACAGATCATCTACATCTACACTCTCATCTGCTATGGCTATTATTAAACAGATAAACCTAACAACTAAGCAATCATAGTGCTTGATTTTTGAATAGTTACCTGAGATCACCCCTCTCCAGAGAATTAAGTGGCTATTAGAGTTGAGCGGACACATGGATGTTCGGGTTCGGCCGAACTTCGTGAAAAAGTTCGGGTTCGGTACCGAACTTGACGCAAACTTGACCCCGGACCCCAAACCCCATTGAAGTCTATGGTGACCCGAACTTTTGAACACAAAAATGGCTCTAAAAAAGTCCTGGAAAGGGCTAGAGGGCTGCAAAAGGAAGCAAAATGGGGGTAAGAGTAGGACAAGTGTCCTGCAAAGAAATGTGGATAGGGAAATAACTTAAAATCACATAAAAAAATAAAAATTGGAGGAGGAGGTGGATGTGGAGTAGGAGACTAGAGGTTGAGTAGACCATGACCGTGGCAGTGTAGGTGGAAGTGGCGGTGGAGGAGGTAGCCAACACTGTTTTAAGTTTGTTTGTTTTTTTTTTCTAATTGGGGTAGCCCCCAAAATATTGAGACATATTCAGAAAAAACAAGTATACCAATGGCTGTGTGAGGCCGGTCTAAATGTCTATTCTGCACAAGGTACAGACAAGTCTTGTGGGATCCATGCCCGGTTCATTTTAATAAACATTAGCTTGTCCACGTTGGCTGCGGACAGGCGGCTGCGCTTGCCTGTGATAAAGCCCCCTGTCGTGCTAAACACACGTTCAGACAATACACTGGCTGCAGGGCAGGCCAGCACCTCCAAGGCATAAAGGGCAAGCTCAGGCCATGTGCCCAATTTGGAGACCCAGAAGTTGAATGGGGCAGACCCATCAGTCAGTACGTGTAGGCGTCACCTTGTTGCTGAAATGCTGCCTCCTGCTAAGACGTTGCCTATCAGCTGGTGGTGCTGTTTGTTGTGGCGGGCTGCTGACAAAGTTTTTCCACATTTCGGCCATGCCAACCCTGCCTTCTGAGGTGCTGGTGGTGCCACAGCTGTGTTGGCAACCTCTTCCTCCTCCTCCTCTGCCTTCGCCTTGTGCTTCCACTGAGCCCCCGGTGTCATTTGTGAATGCCCTCAGCAGCGCGTCTACCAGCGTGCGCTTGTAGTCGTGCATCTTCCGATCACGCTCCAGTGAGGGAATTAAGGACAGCACATTGTCCTTGTAATGGGGATCCAGCAGGGTGGCCACCCAGTAATCAGCACAAGTTAAAATGTGGGCAACTCGGCTGTCGTTGAGCAGGCACTGCAGCATGTAGTCGCTCATGTGTGCCAGGCTGCCCAGAGGCAAAGACGAGCTGTCCTCTGTGGGAGGTGTATCATCTGTGTCCTCCGTATCCCCCAGCCACGCTCCAGTGATGCCCACGAGCTGCGTTGGGTGCCACCCTGCTGTGAACACAGTTCCTCCTCCTCCTCATCATCTTCCTCATCCTCATCCTCCAGAACTGTGCCCTGGCTTGAAAATGTTTTACCTGGCCTATGCTGGTGCAGGAACCCACCCTCCAAGCCACTTGTGAATGACTGGCCTGATAACCGTGGAAATGACCCCTCTTCCTCCTCCTGTGCCACATCCTCTTCCATCATCTCCCGAAGTGTTTTTTCAAGGAGACATAGAAGTGGGATAGTAACACTGAGAACAGCGTCATCGGCACTGGCCATGTTGGTGGAGTACTCAAAACACCACAATATTGTACACAGGTCTCGCATGGAGACCCACTCATTGGTGGTGAAGTGGTGCTGTTCTGCAGAGCGACTGACCCGTGCATGCTGCAGCTGAAACTCCACTATTGCCTACTGCTGCTTGCACAGTCTCTCCAGCATGTGCAAGGTGGAGTTCCACCTTGTGGGCACGTGGAGGAGGCGGTGAATGGGAAGGCTGAAGTTCCGCTGCAGTGCAGACAGGCGAGCAGCAGCAGGGTGAGAACGTCAAAAGCGCTCACAGACGGCCCACACTTTCTGCAGCAGCTCTGACATATCTGGGGTTTTTTTTTTCGAAATTTCTGCACCAACAAATTCAGCGCATGCGCCAGGCAAGGGATGTGCGTCAAACTGGCTAGGCCTAGAGCTGCTACGAGATTTCGACCACCATGCCGGGTGAGGCTCAGTGGCAACAACCACTCATCAGTCTGTTGTTCAATGCCCATCCACAGCTGCTGTGCGGTGTGGGGTTTATACCCAAAACATATCAGTTTTAAAACAGCCTGCTTTCGTTTCCCCCTGGATGTGCTGAAGTTGGTGGTGAAGATGTTACGCTGAGCGGATGAGGTGATGGTAGAGGAGGGAGGAGGAGGCAACAGGAGGCAAAGAGAAATGCCCTGCAATCCTCGGTGGTGGAAGGACATGCGCCAAACGGCTAGCCGCCTCAGGCCCAACCGCCACTACATTTGCCCAGTGTGCAGTTAGTGAGATATAGCGTTCCTGCCTGTGCTTACTGGTCCACATATCAGTGGTTATGTGGACCTTGCCACAGATGGCGTTGCACAGAGAACACTTGATCTCGTCCCCGACTTGTTTGTGCAGGGAAGGAATGGCTCACCTGGAAAAGTAGTGGCAGCTGGGAACCATGTTCTGTGGGACAGCCACCACCATCAGGTTTTTAAAACGTTCCGTGTCCACCAGACGGAATGACAGCATTTCAGGAGTTTTGAAATGCTGGCATTCAGGGCCAAGGATTGCGGGTGGATAGGGGGGTACTTCCTCTTTCTCTCCAGTGTTTGGGAGATGGAGAGCTGTAAGCTTCCATGGGACTGTGTGAAAATTCTTGGGGACAGTGGCAGACATGGTGGCATTGTTGTCACATGGTCTGTTTGCTGGGTGGCAGGTGACACTGGCACTGTAGAGGTGGAAGAAGAGGCAGAGGAAGCAGCAGAAGAGGAAGCAGGAGGAGGCCGAGACCTTTCTTGGGTTTTGAGGTACTTATTCCACTGCAGCTCGTGCTTTGAATTTAGATGCCTGGTCATGCAGGTTGTGCTCAGGTGTAGAACATTTATGCCTCGCTTCAGGCTCTGATTGCACAGCGTGCAAACCACTCGTGTCTTGTTGTCAGCACATTGTCTGAAGAAATGCTACGCCGGAGGAACGCCTTTGAGCTGCCTTTGGTGTGCTAGGTCCCTGGGTGTGGTGGATAGTAGCAGGTATACTATCTAGGGGATGGTTGCTCCGCTTTTGCAACCTGCTTCCTCTTTTGCAGTGCTGGTTCCTCTGTGCGACCACCACCTCTTCCTCCAAACTGCACACGTCACTCGTATAACCTTCATTCCATGTGGGGTCTAGGACCTCATCATCCTCCACATCATCTTCCACCCACTCTTCACCACTGCCCTCCTTGTCAGTCTGCAGACTGTGAAAAGCCGCAGCAGTTGGCACCTGTGTTTCGTCATAATCATAGATGTGCTGCGGTGGTGTTTCCATGTCCTCATCCTGAAACAGAAGTGGTTTGGCATCGGTGCAATCAATGTCTACCCACTTCTGGGGCAGGGCTATGTGGATGGCCCACGGAAAGCACACCAGAAGAGTCATCAAAAATCAGAAGAGACTGCTGCATGACTTGGGGCTCAGACTGCTTGGCTGATTTACAAGGGGCTGAGGTGAAAGACAGATGGCTTTTGGTTCAGGTGCCAACTCTGAGCTTTCATTAAGGGACCGGGTGGGAGACAATGTGAAGGAACTGGAGACCACCATCTACTAGCTCCTGTACTTGTTCTGGCCTCAACATTTGTTGAGCGGCATTCGGGCCTACCATATAATGTTGAAGGTTCTGTCGGCTACTAGCACCTGAGGAAGGTGTTTCACTTGTGCGTGTAGCTAGTACAAATTGACCACGTCCTCTCCTTGCAACAGGAACTTCACCAACACCGCCAGTAGCACTACGACCACGACCAAGTCCCTCTTTTGACGCGCTCCTCATTCTGGACGCAAATGTACTATGTAGCACTATTTATTAATAATAAAAAAAGAATAAGAAATTATTATTCTTTTTTTTTTGAAAATAGCAACGTAGACGCACTTTTTATTTTTGTGCAAGAAATGCACTGCTTACACCAGCAGTAGGAACCTCTCCCTATAGCAGTATGAGATGATTTTAGAACAGTAAACTGTCCCTCAAAGCAGCAGCAGGAACCTCTCTCTATAGCACTATGAGATGATTTTAGAACAATAATCTGTCGCTCACAGAAGCAGCAGGAACCTCTCCCTGTAGCACTATGAGATGATTTTAGAACAATAATCTGTCCCTCACACCAGCAGCAGGAACCTCACCCTATAGCATTATGAAATGATTTTAGGACAATAATCTGTCCCTCACACCAGCAGCAGGAACCTCTCCCTATAGCAGTATGAGATGATTTTAGAACAGTAATCTGTCCCCCTCAGCAGCAGCAGGAACCTCTCCCTATAGCACTATGAGATTAGTAGAGTATAACGATATCCCTCTTCGAAGACGACGACCACACTCCCTGTCTAATGACAAGATTTTAGTAGAGTATCACGATATCCCTCTCCAAGGACGACGACGACACTCCCTGTCTAATAA
>BLSH010557898.1:3431-32892 GCA_018402905.1 Glandirana rugosa | reverse complement strand
AGGACGTTATATAACGTCCTCCCACAACAATGAGTGCCACTTGCCGACGTGTATCCACGTTACACGGTCGGCAAGTGGTTAAATTTTTACTTGATGGCCAATAATAGTATAAATCGTATAAAAGTTATTACTAATCCAATGGATTGATATCTTTCAAACAAACATGCACTTTCTATCTATCTATCTTGTATATATATATATATATATATATACACACAGTATCTCACAAAATGTTAGTACACCCCTCATGTTTTTGTAAATATTTTACTATATCTTGTCATGTGACAGCACTGAAGAAATTACACTTTGCTACAATGTAAAGTAGTGAGTGTACAGCTTGTATAACAGTGTGAATTTGCAGTCTCCTCAAAATAACTGTAGCGATGTCCCCGACCTCCAGAGGCCTAGTGGTGACCTTCAGAGTCAGGGACAGCTAAAATACCTCCTCAGGGTGCAGGTTACTAGGCATGATGGGTGTAGTGCAAGGTGCAATGATTGGACGCCAGTCACTTTTAAAATGAACAATAGAGATTTATTGTCTCTTAACAAGAACTGGGGGAGAGAGGGTTAGGGCTGGACACCCTTAGGCAAATGTAATATGCAAACGTGCAGACTCAGTAGAAGAATTAGAATTAGGCCAACAACAATACAGAAAAAGGGCCTTTAAGCTGAATGTAGCAATCTGTATTTTTGTAGCAACTGCTGTCCCCTATAGCAACACTTCACTCTCGATACCTCACTGTAGATTTGCACATGTAACTCACAGTATCCTGTAGATCTCAGCTCACATCTCACAATATCCCACTGTAGATCACTCAAGCTTCACCCACGCTATCCTGCTGGGGATCCTGCTGGGTCCTGACTTGACTCACAGCTACCCGCTGTACTTATCTTCACGGTGTACCCACGCTACCTGCTGGGTTCCTGGATGAGACTACTGAAGCTTTTCCCCTTCTTCACCATCCCCGGCTATTGAAAAAGGCTGCTCTGGTGCTTCTTCAGACCTCCATCCTCTCTACACCTGCCTCTGGTAACAGGAGTGGTCGCCCCTTTGTGGCAACTGCTTCCCCTTTACTGCTGGCACCAGTCCAGTTCTCCCTCAGGCAGAACCTCTCCAGCTTGATTAGACCTCCGGGATGAAGCCTTACTCAATGCTGCTACTTGGATTCCTGGATAGGTCTCAGGCTTCTGGCCTAGCAACCATGCGACACACATCCACCCAGGAAGCCACACAGGGGGCAAAGAACCCCAATCACCTGACTTCTTCCAAATAAATAGAATATCCCAGCATGCTCAGTGGCTGAAAGAAACTCCTGCTGATTGGTTGAGACAACATATTTATTCATAACCTGTACTCACTGTGATCCATCATTCTAATGTCAGAAGCAGCAGTGCCACCCAGTGACAGAAGAGAGGGGCTACACACCAGACTTAGGCTTAGGGCAGAAATCAGTGGATCCAACTATCAATTAGCCAGGCTAGTTACCACCTATCACAACTAAATTTGCTAGCAGCTTTGTTTAGGACCCGGGTGCTACATAACTCAACACAGCCATTAATGTCTAAACCGCTGGCAACAAAAGTGAGTACACCCCAAGTGAAAATGTCTAAATTGGTCCCAAAGTGTCAATATTTTGTGTGGCCACCATTATTTTCCAGCACTGCCTTAACCCCCTTGGGCATGGTGTTCACCAGAGCTTCACAGGTTGCCACTGGAGTCCTCTTCCACTCCTCCATGATGACGTCGCGGAGCTGGTGGATGTTAGAGACCTTGCGCTCCTCCACCTTCCAATTAAGGATGTCCCACAGATGCTCACTAGGGTTTAGGTCTGGAGACATGCTTGGCCAGTCCATCACCTTTACCCGTGGAGGTGTGTTTGGGGTTGTTATTATGTTGGCATACTGCCCTGCAGCCCAGTCACCGAAGAGAGGGGATCATGCTCTGGTTCAGTATGTCACAGTACATGTTGGCATTCATGGTTCCCTCAATGAACTGTAGCTCCCCAGTGCCGGCACCACTCATGCAGCCCCAGGCCATGATACTCCCACCACCATGCTTTACTGTAGGCAAGACACACTTGTCTTTGTACTCCTCACCTGGTTGCTGCCACTCACGCTTGGCACCATCTGAACCAAATAAGTTTATTTTCATTGTTCCAGTAATCCATGTCCTTAGTCTGCTTGTTTTCAGCAAACTGTTTGCAGGCTTCCTTGTGCATCATCTTTAGAAGAGGCTTTCTTCTGGGTCAACAGCCATGCAGACCAATTTAATGCAGTGTTCGGTGTATGGTCTGAGCACTGACAGGCTGACCTCCCACCCCTTCAACCTCTGCAGCAATGCTGGCAGCACTCATACCTCTATTTCCCAAAGACAACCTCTGGGTATGATGCTGAGCATGTGCACTCAACTCCTTTGTACGACCATGGTGATGCCTGTTTTCAGTGGAACCTGTCCTGTTAAACCACTTTATGGTCTTGGCC
This sequence comes from Glandirana rugosa, assembly GCA_018402905.1. Classification (NCBI taxonomy): domain Eukaryota; kingdom Metazoa; phylum Chordata; class Amphibia; order Anura; family Ranidae; genus Glandirana; species Glandirana rugosa. The sequence continues at coordinate 30,411 of BLSH010557898.1, read as the reverse complement.
ACCGTGCTGCAGCTTAGTTTCAGGGTCTTGGTAATATTCTTATAGCCTAGGGCACCTTTATGTGGAGCAACAATTCTTTGTTTCAGATCCTCAGTGAGTTCTTTGCTATGAGATGCCATGTTGAACTTCTAGTGACCAGTATGAGAGAGTGAGAGTGATAACACCAAATTTAACACACCTGCTTCCCATTCACACCTGAGACCTTGTAACAATAACAAGTCACATGACTCTGGGGAGGGAAAATTGCTAACGGTGCCCAATATGGACATTTTCAGTTAGGGGTGTACTCACTTTTGTTACCAGCAGTTTATACATTAATGGCTGTGAGTTATTTTGAGGGGACAGCAAATTTACACTGTTATACAAACTGTACACTCACTACTTTACATTGTAATGAGTGTACAGAAAGACACAAAGTGTAATTTCTTCAGTGTTGTCACATGAAAAGATATAATAAAATATTTACAAAAATGTGAGAACTGTACTCACTTTTGTGAGATACTGTATATATACAATTGTATGCAAAAGTTTAAGAACCCCTGACAATTTCCATGATTGTCATTTATAAATATGTGGGTGTTTGGATCAGCAATTTCATTTTGATCTATGAAATAACTGAAGGACACAGTAATATTTCAGTAGTGAAATGAGGTTTATTGGATTAACAGAAAATGTGCAATATGCGTCAAAACTAAATTAGACAGGTGCATAAATTTGGGCACCCTTGTCATTTTGTTGATTTGAATACCTGTAACTACTTAGCACTGATTAATTGGAACACACAATTGGTTTGGTGAGCTCATTGAGCCTTGAACTTCATAGATAAGTGCATCCAATCATAAGAAAAGGTATTTAAGGTGGCCAATTGCAAGTTGTTGTTCTCTTTGACTCTCCTCTGAAGAGTGGCAACATGGGGGCCTCAAAACAACTCTCAAATGACCTGAAAACAAAGATTGTTCTACATTATGGTTTAGGGGAAGGCTACAAAAAGTTATTGCAGAGATATAAGCTGTCAGTGTCCACTGTGGGGAACATAGTGAAGAAATGGAAGACCACAGGCACAGTTCTTGTTAAGGCCAGAAGTGGCAGGCCACATAAAATATTGAAGAGGCGGGGGCGTGGCCTGGACGCGGTGGAGAGCGGACGTGCTCCGACAGAGCTCCGGCTCCTAGAACCTGAATCCGCGGGCATCTGCGACTCCTAGGGCAGGTGAGCACCCGAAAACATCACCTGAGGCACCCTCTCACCGCTCCCTACAAGTTGAGCCCAAAATCGGATCGATCCGCGGCGGACCTCCGGGACGCCCAAAATTTAGCCCGCGGCTCCGGTTACGGCCTAGGCCGCGGCGGCTCCCGATCCCACCAACGCACACTCCGGAGGCTAAAACCCGAAGAGAGAGGCGCAGGGGCCCCTAAGGACACATCCCGAAGATAGGGCCTTACGAGCTAGTCTGCCCCACGGCCGACTTCTGGGACACATAAACTCTAACCCGCGGCTTTGTTTGCGGCCTAGGCCGCGGCGGTTCCAGAACACCTACAGCTACTAGATTAAAGCCTGAACCCTGACAGAAGAACACAGGGACCCCTGCTACCTTACCCTAGAGACTGCATTGGCTACAGGAGAAGCAGGTGAGACCCTCAATGGGGTCATAATGGCAGCCTAAATCCGGAGCTTTGGCACCAGGGGAGAGACTGCAGGCCCACACAGCCTTTATTAATGGATTATGGGCAAAATAGGCAGACAGTTACCCTTCTCCCAAACCCCTCAACCACAACCGAACCGTAATCTTCAGGAACTCTTTCGCCCGCGGACCCCAAAGAGCGCCGAGGCCTCTACCTCAGGCTCTGCCCAGAGCCCAGCAGGCATGGCGCGTAAAGCAGAGGACAATTCATCTAAAGCGAACATGCAACTTAGTCACGACAGACTCATAGACTTGATCCAACAGGTCCCTAAAATGTCAGACCTGCAAAGCATAGCCACTGACATCAAGGGAGCCCTCACTGAAGCAGTCCTTGAACTCAAAGACGAACTGCGTGGTGTCTGACAGATTGGAGGAAGTTGAGAAGGCGGCAGGCAGACACGATGAAGACATCAGGGACTTACAACAATATAGTGCTAATTACCACTTTCATATGATCGAGCTTCAACGCCGCCTGGAAGACCTCGATAACAGGGGGAGGAGGAAGAACCTGAGGATAAGAGGCATTCCGGAGAGCGTGGAGCATGACCAGATACCCATGGCCCTCCAATCCTTATTTAACAACCTCATTGAACGCCCTCAAGACTCACAGATCGAATTTGAGCGTGCCCATAGAGCCTTGAGACCTAGGGGCAGAGAGGGAGACCCCCCAAGGGACATCATCTGTTGTTTCGCTAATTACAAGCTTAAAGAAGAAATCGCCACTAGAGCCAGAGACCAGGATGAGATCCGCTTCAATGACAGTGAGGTAAAAATTTTCCAAGACCTCTCACAAATCACCCTGAGTCATAGAAGAGCTTTAAGGCCTATTCTCTCTGTCTTACGTGAGCGCAGAATAGTCTACAAATGGAAATTCCCTTTCGGTCTGTGTGTGACAATAGGTAATCGTTCCTTTACCCTACATACACCAGCGGATTTACCTCAATTCTTCGAATTCACCGCCCTGCCTGACATTCCTGTCCCTGAATGGTATCAGGAGTTCGCGATTCCACCAGCATGGCAGGACATCGCGCCCATCCCCATGGAACAGCGTACCCCTGGACGCAGATTCAACTCAACGCCATACAGACGTAACAGAAGAGGCCCTGGTACGGTTCAAGTCCCGGCACAACAAGTTGACCCCCCGAACGATAACTGATCCACCCTGTCGAGCAATGTTTTTTCCAGTCGCAATGGCAGTTTAGTCAAGCCGGTTTTCCCACCCATCTGCTCCCCTGTCCCCCCTCGTTCACTTGACCTCTATCACAGACATTCAGAAGTACCGAACGAACTGATGTCACCCTCCTGGTGCCTCACTTTAACAAACAATGCTGTTGCTCGCTCATCAGAGGTATAATTCTATCTCTACCATCAGCACATTTGAATGTCGCCCGCTGTAGGGCAATTAGTTGGAGAAGTCTGCTCACGAACTGGTTAAAGAGATTTTGATTAAGGTCTATGGTGAGCAGTTACCAGACTTCGGAGGGTAGAAGTCGATGTGGCGGTGGGTATGACCACCCTAAACAATATCCTTTGATCCTTATTTTCACCACGCAACTTACCCGTAACAGTTTTTACACAAGGTCATAGTGTAATGTTGCCTGACAATTTCTACCTCCTTTAAGCTAACTGTCTTTCTCCTAAGACCTACCCCCTCTCTTGAACCTTGCCCCAGCTCACTCTTCCTCTTCCCAAACTTCTCCTCCTCTCTAACTGCCTAACTAATGCCTCTAAGCATAGCTTTCCATAACCCATCTATGTGCAATGTTTTGAATGGGTTCAGTTTTCGGTTTCCCAGTTTGAGTTCATGTTTTACTGTTCTATTATCTGGTATTCTGCTAAAGGGGATGGAGGGCCCCGTGGTTCGGAGAGGGAGTAGACCACTTGGGGTCGGGGTCGGTCCCACTTGGGGTGTTACCCCCCCCCTTGGCCCAATTATTTGGGCGGGGGGAGAACGGGGCTCTCTTGCAGATGGCCGTGAGCTCCGGAGGGTGGGACACCCCTGGTGAAGGCCGGCTCCCGCCTTCGTGGACCTCGATTTGTTGCTCCACATCCCTCTGTTTTTCTATTTAACCGAATGGGCTGCCTTGCGGGCTCGGGTCCCCCGCCCTCGAGTCTGTGAGGCCCCCCAGAATGCACAGATGCTAAAAGGTTTACTGTCTAAATGTTATTATATTATATCTCGAATGAGTTTAAGATATTTATGGTTCAAACATGTTTAGAGTTATGCTCCATTTATCCAAATCAGTTCGAATCATTGGGCCGGCACATCTCTCCCCACTGGCCTGCCAGCTCCTCCCCCCGTGAAGAGCCACTCACCCCCTCTTCAGTCCAGTTTCTCTGGGCTGTTCCTAACGAGACGCCCCCCTAGTGGGTTGGTGTTACACTCACCACCCCACAAGTCCTCGACATCCCCTATCCCTCTTCATCAACCCTGCCCCCCCCACCCCTTTAATCCCTCTGCCCATCTACCCCTTCCTAACCCAGCCCCCCACCATTTCCGGCCCCACCGTAATCCACTGACATATCTGTCACAGCTAACACTCCTCCTCAACCTCCATCTTACAAATGTCTACCCCTAATACACTCAAAATCCTCTCCCTAAATGTTAGAGGACTCAACACCCCAGAGAAAAGGACAATGGTCCTGAATGAAATTCACAGACTTCGCGCCCAAATTGCCTTTCTACAGGAAACGCACTTCAGAGGCCCATCCATTCCCAAATGTACGAACAAAAGATACTCCTCTATATACCATGCTTCCTCACCCATATCCAAATCCAAAGGAGTTGCCATTCTAATAGCTGGCAACCTCCCCCTAACAGTATCAGATGAGCTGGCGGACCCGGAGGGAAGATTCCTATTTTTGAAGGGGTCTTTTTGGTAGGCCCATTACCCTCGCTAATATCTATGCCCCCAACAAGCACCAGGTCTCCTTCTTCAGAGAGACATTCAACCAACTAATCCCATTCCATGAGGGCATGGTGTTGCTGGGGGGGGACTTCAATGTCCCGCTCCAGCCCAATATGGACTCTTCCTCCGGTTCCTCCTCTCTACCATACAGAGCTCTTAAACAAATTTCACTCCAACTCAACTCCCTCCTCCTCTGTGATACATGGCGCACCTTACACCCTAACACCAAGGACTTCTCTTTCTTCTCCCCGCCCCATCAGAAATACTCCAGACTGGACTATCTCTTCCTCTCCCAAAAAGATGTACATTTTCTCCAATCAGCAACTATTGAACCTGCCACCTTCTCTGACCATAATCCAATAACTCTGACACTAAAATTCACCCACGAACCTGCCGGGGACAGATCATGGCGATTAAATAGTTTTCTGCTCTCAGACCTTAATTACAAAACCCAAATAAAAGACGAACTAGAGTCTTACTTTCACCTTAATTCCCAGACCGATGCCTCCCAGCTTAGCGTTTGGATGGCCCACAAGTGTACCTTGCGGGGGAAATGCATCGCCCTTTCTACCCATATTAAAAAACTTAAACAATCTAAAGTTGATAACCTTATGGCACACATCCGCAAATTAGAAACCACACATAAACGCTCCCAAGCCACTTCCACTCTGGAGGAGCTCACTCAGGCGAGGAAAACCCTACTTGATGAGCTACATGTACAAATTCGTAAAAAATATATCCTCACTTCTAAATTTTTTTATGAACACGCCAATAAAAATGACAAGCTACTGGCAAGGCTCCTCCAGGGTAGAAAAACGCAGTCCAATGTTCCCTTCCTGCTTGACACCAAGGGTCATAAGAGGATCAATAATAGAGAAATAGCCAAAACCTTTGCTGAATACTACTCCAGACTCTACAACCTTCCAACTAACAACCCCTCCAGCAGGAATGAACAACTCCATCACTTAGACATCAGAACATACCTGAACGAGGCCAATATCCCTAAATTATCTGATACGGATATAGAAGCCCTTGAAAGCCCCATCACCACGCAGGAATTCCTCAACACCGTTAAAACACTTAAACCGGGTAAATGCCCGGGCCCAGATGGTTTCCCCAACTTATACTACAGAACATTTTCGGATACTTTGGCCCCCCACTTTGTTACAGCCTTTAACACACTAGCCAAGACCCCACTACCCCCAAGAGAGCTCCTCGAGGCCCACATATCGGTCATTCCGAAACCCGGCAAGGATCACTCCCTACCCGAGAATTATCGCCCCATATCCCTTCTCAATTCAGACATCAAGATTTTCGCTAAGATTTTGGCGAGCAGACTACAACCCCTCCTACACAAGCTGATCTCTAGAGATCAGGCCGGTTTTGTCCCTGGCAGGGAAGCACGTGACAACATAATTAAAGCTATTAATCTTAATCACTGGCTCAACACAACCCACCGAGAGGGATTCTTTCTGTCCACTGACGCTGAGAAGGCGTTCGACAGAGTGGCCTGGGACTACATGTCAAGTGTTCTAAGAAATCTGGGATTGGGTGAGTTTATGTTAACAAGCATTCTCAGCCTATACTCGAATCCCAGTGCAAAAGTAAGAGTTAATGGCTGCCTGTCGGACGCCTTCCAGGTCAGAAACGGAACGAGACAGGGGTGCCCCCTGTCCCCCATCATCTTTATTCTCACGATTGACCCCTTATTGAGGCGCATCGATCTAAACCAGGATATCTCAGGTATCCCAATCAAAGAGAAAGAATTTAAATGTGCGGCATTCACAGATGACATTTTATTATTTCTCACCAAACCCCTGATTACCATCCCAAATGTATTGAGAGAATTTGCAAGATTTGGTAAACTTTCCAACTTTAAAATCAATTTCAAAAAGTCCCATGCCCTAAACGTGACCCTATCAAACTCTGCGTATCAAGCATGCGCTGATACTTCCCCTTTTGAATGGCGCTCATCTGATATTCCTTACTTAGGAATTAAACTCCCAGCTAAGCTAAAAGACCTCTATGATTTTAACTTCCACCCATTTTTGCAGAAATGCACCAGTGACCTGGACAGTTGGTCTGGCCTAGGACTCTCATGGTTTGGAAGAGCGGCCTCCCTTAAGATGACGGCTCTTCCGAGATTTCTTTATCTGGCTCAAGCTATCCCAATGACCCTGCCTAATTCATTCTTTCGGACTCTGAACACCAAGATCAGTTCCTTTATATGGATGAAATCCCCTCCAAGAATTAGCCTCACCCGTCTCTCAGCCCCAAAGAGTGAAGGAGGCATCGGTTTACCAAACTTCAGAAAATGCCACCAAGCAACGCTCCTGACCAGACTAATTGACCACCACATACATTCCCCCTCAAAAGATTGGGTTGATCTTGAAAACCGAATACTAGATGCCCAGTTCTGCAATATGACATGGTCTAGGGGAGGGTTTCAACTCCTGAAAACTAAAGACCACCCATTAATTTCCCCCATCCTGCATGCCATGCAATCTATCTCCAAAAACCTTAAAATTTTCTCCATCCCTGGGCCATTAACTCCCATCAAAAACAATGTTGACTTTCCTCCAAGTCGAGAGAGCAGTTTCCCTCTTCCCAGTGCAATTTTAAACTTAAAAGCTACTCATTTCTTCCGTAATGGCAAATTCATACCTAGCGATACTCTATCGGAGGCTCACAACTCCCCCAAAATTGCGCAATGGCCCTACTTTCAGATCCGTCACTATCTTACTAGCACAGCAAACAAATCAGCCGTGTCGAGACCACCGACGAGCTTCGAGAAACTCTGTCTTGGCCCTCCTCAGAAACACTTGATAGCAACCATTTATGCCCTTCTCTCCCTTCCTGACTCCAAATCCCTAAACCCACTAATCAAGGCCTGGACCTCCGCGAGCAGGCCAGACCTCACACCAGATCAATGGAGAATGGCCTGTTCAACAGCCCTAAAGGGCACCCTCAATGTGTCAACCCAGGAACACAACTACAAGGTTCTGACACACTGGTATAGAACACCACACCTTCTACACTTAATATTGCCCAAAATCCCAGACGTATGCTGGAGATGCGGCTCTCACCCAGGAACGATGCTCCACATATGGTGGGATTGTCCCCTAATAGTTCCCTATTGGTCAACTGTTCATGACACAATCCGTAAAGTCACCTCCCAACAAATAGAATTTAATGTCCACCAATTCCTCATCCATTTTTCCAAACACATGAAAGGCTCATACAAAAAATCCTTGGTTATGCATATGGTGAATGCTGCAAGGCTCCCTGTCCTCTGGAAACAGAAAAAAATTCCCACAATCAGGGATTGGGTTACTAAGTTAAACAAATTTCAAGAGATGGAAGAGCTGATAGCAATCGCTGCTGAGAAAATCTCCTCTTACCACCAGACATGGTCCTGTTGGATCAACTACAGGGATTCGACACAATATCGCAACTTGATAGATCCCATTTGAATGATACAACGTTAATATAAATAAAGAGCAAAACTTTATAGTAGACTAACTCCTGGTACACCTGGCCCTCGCCCCTCCCCCTCCCTCCCCCCCTATCCCTATCCCCTTCCCCCCCTCCCCCCCTCCCCCCAACATTTCTAACGCTTTCCAGTACTTTGTTTGTTGCCCCAAACATACCCCCACATCCTCTAAGTTAATCTCTGACTTTCTCTAGACCAATCTTCCCCGACTTCAACAAGTATACCTCCTTATGCTGTGCTTCCACATCCTTACAACAATGCGAGTACACTGGCAACCGGTATATACCCACTATCTTTTCACTTAAATAAGCAATGTGTCCTCAATTGAACCGCAATGGTTACGTTCTTATGCTTTATTGTTACTATGTACTTGTTTTCCACTGTGCTCTGATTATTTATTCTTCTAAGTCTTGGCAATGAACATGTACTGTATTGTTGAATATTCAATAAAGCTTTTTGTGGAACTAAAATATTGAAGAGGCAAAGGCGAAGGATGGTGAGAACGGTCAAAAAGCCGACAGACCTCCTCCAAAGACCTACAACATCAACTTGCTGCAGATGGTGTCAATGTGCATCGTTCAACAATTCAGCGCACTTTGCACAGGGAGAAGCTGTATGGGAGAGTGATGCGAAAGACACACACGCCACAAACCGAGTCGCTTGAGGTATGCAAACACACATTTGGACAAGCCAGCTTCATTTTGGTCATAACAAGAGGCGTTATGCATGACAGCAAAAGAACACAGCCTTCCAAGAAAAACACTTGCTACCCACAGTAAAATTTGGTGGAGGTTCCATCATGCTGTGGGGCTGTGTGGCCAGTGCCAGTACTGGGAATCTGGTTTAAGTTGAGGGTCGCATGGATTCCACTCAATATCAGCAGATTCTTGAGAATAATGTTGAGGAATCAGTCACAAAGTTGAAGTTATGCCGGGGCTGTATATTTCAACAAAACAACGACCCAAAACACTGCTCAAAATTTACTCGGGCATTTATGCAGAGGAACAAATACAATGTTCTGGAATGGCTATCCCTGTCCCCAGACCTGAATATCATTGAACATCTGTGGGGTGATTTGAAGCGGGCTGTCCATGCTCGGCAACCATCAAACCTAACTGAACTGGAGAGGTTTTGTAAGAATGAATGGTTCAAAATACATTCATCCAGAATCCAGACACTCATTACAGGCCATAGGAAGCATCTAGAGGCTGTTATTCCTGCTAAAGGAGGCTCTACTAAATATTGATGTGATTTTTCTGTTGTGGTGCCCAAATTTATGCACTTGCCTAATTTCGTTTTGATGCATATTGCACATTTTCCGTTAATCCAATAAACCTCATTTCACTACTGAAATATTACTGTGTCCTTCAGGTTTTTGATAGATCAAAATGAAATTGCTGATCCAAACACCCAAATATTTATAAATGACAATCATGGAATTGTCAGGGGTTCCTAAACTTTTGCATACAACTGTATATATATATATATATATATATATATACACACACATATACAAAGTATCTCCCAAAAGTGAGTACACCCCTCACATTTTATCTCAATATTTTATTAGATCTTTTCATGTGACAACACTGAAGAAAAACCACTTTGCTACAATGTAAAGTAGTGAGTGTACAGCTTGTATAACCGTGTAAATTTGCTGTCCCCTCAAAATAACTCAACACACAACCATTAATGTCTAAACCACTGGCAACAAAAGTGAGTACACCCCTAAGTGAAAATGTCCAAATTGGGCCCAATTAGCCATTTTCCTTCCCCAATGTCAGGTAACTCGTTAGCGTTACAAGGTCCCAGGTGTGAATGGGGAGCAGGTGTGTTAAATTTGGTGTTATTGCTCTCACTCTCTCATACTGGTCACTGGAAGTTCAACATGGCACCTCATGGCAAAGAACTCTCTGAGGACCTGAAAAAAAATTGTTGCTCTACATAAAGATGGCCTAGGCTATAAGAAGATTTCCAAGACCCTGAAACTGAGCTGCAGCATGGTGGCCAAGACCATACAGCGGTTTAACAGGACAGGTTCCACTCATCCCACCCAAAGCTCTACAAAGCCTCCAGGCCCCAGAATTCAGACCAGAACTTATTAAAGTATGATGCTCATTAGAAGTTAAAATCTGTGTCTCTGTTAAATTGATGCTGTCCTTTGTAAATAAAACGTTATATTTATTATTGTCAGTGCTGGCTGTAGCTCAGCCTTGGGCAGAAGATCAAATTATGTGTGTTACAGCAGGAGGAGGTACAAGCAGCACTTGAGCCACAGCCTTCTCTCAATTTTGAAGCCCTCCTTTGTCTTCAGCTGGAGACTCCTCTACTCTATTTGAACATATAAAAGACTGAGCCCATACCCTTTCCATTCTGCAGCTGTGCTTCCTCTTCTCCCTCTGGTACTGTTAAAAGACTGAGCTTTCAGCCGCTAATTCTGATGAGATGACAGCTGATGGCTTGTGTTGTGTGAGTGACAGCAGCTGGGGAGCAATGATGTCATTCACAAAAACACAAGCTGACAACAACACACACTGGCAAGAACTACATTAGTCCCTCTCAGACAAATGTAGTATTTGCTTTTATGTGCTGTTGTTGCTGCTTCCCAGCCACTATCATTTATACAACACAAGCCGCCAGCTATTACTGTACATATATAGCCAGCTTATACATCTCCTTAGGACTATCTGGTAGCTGGGGTGGGGTTGCAGGCTCCATCTTATCTTGCAGAGGGAACAGTGGAAACACAACAGCAGAATAGAGAGGTGGCTGCAGGAGGTTGTGGGCTCAGCCTTTTACCTGTACAATCAAAGAAAAAAAGGTGCAGTCTGCAAGACGTGTGATGGGGCTATTTGAGCTCTGTGTACTCTATGTCTGCAATGCACCCTCTCCTCTGTGCACTGTCATGCAGAGATTTGTCTCCTTTGTCCAATGTTGTATTATAGTGGTGGGCAGTGGGAGGGGCTAGCTACCTGACAACACTGCGTATGCTGGGTACACACAGGCCATAAATTGGCCAGTTCAGGAGGAATTGGTAGTCTCACAACTGGCCTTTGTCGAAGGGACATGCCGGAATACTAGCATCCATCAGTGCTTGCAGCAAATGGCTGAGAGCGCCTATCTGTGTGTTCTGGTGGGGGGGGGGGGGTCCCCCTGTCAGAATGCAAAGAATCAGTGATCAGTGGGGGAGATCAACATTGCTTGTGTTTGTACGGTGGTTTGTCAGTTTTATTTTGTTCAGCCCGCTGGGTTGAATGAAAAAAATAACTAGCAGTGTTTACCAGGCTTTAGAAACCACAGCAGAGATTTTAACAAGGACAAGGCATATGTGCACAGGATTTCTGGGGGATTTACCATGCCTTCTTAATTTAACTTCTGGTAAGACTTCTTCTTTAAGAGTCTGATAAAACAATATTTATGTACTCCAAGGCAGGCACAGACCATGGAAACCCTTACCATGTGTATGTGAAAAAACTAGAGGACATGTATATCCTGTCGACAATCCTGCCAGTGCACACCTTAATATATATTTGCTTCCACCTATTGCTATGTAATTGTTTACATATTCTCACTATCCTTCTTATTGTTTTTTTATTAGCTGATTTCTTTTCTTTCCTTAATAGGATCTGTGGCAGCCAATTGCTGTCTGTAGAGAGGCTTAACAGAGTAATACTCTTTAGTCACATTTCCAGGCACATGCTTTTTAATAATCTCACATTGAGAAATGCTTGACTGATATGCCTCAAGCAGTAGCATTCAGTTGCTTAGCTGGGCTCTGCACAAAGGAAACAATACTACAGTGATAGCTTTCTTTAACAGCGTTAACATATTTTGTTACAGTGCTTTCTGTCTTTTAGCAAATGTCTAATTTCAGATCCGCCTCACATGCTTTCTTTGCAGGGTTTAAAGTACGTGATTAATCTTGACTTTACTTAATACTGTGAGGAATGTGGCAATGACCTCAGCTGAACACTGGCAAAGTGATTAATGTTACATGAACTGGGATACTTTTTTACTCTGGATCCTGAATAAACACAGACAAGCAGTATTCTGTTTCAGACCTTTGCTCAATTGAAAATGCACCATGGTTGCACAGAGTAATGTTTCCAATGCAATAAACAATCTTGGAGGAAACATAGTTTGTCTCGTTAAAGAAAATGCTGTTTCAGTCTAGAGTCCCATTGATCATAAAAGATAGATGATGCAATAAAGAGAATGAAACACAAGCGTAGCAGGTCCATTTCAGAAGTAACCCACTTCTCTGTTGAGTGATAAATCTGTATAACAGAAATAACCATCTGAAAAAGGTAAAAAAAATGTGACTAACACCACAATCAATGAATTGTAACTGTAAAGGAAAAACAAAACCCTGAGAAGGGTTTCCATGGTGACACTGTAATTGTTACTTAATCCTTAATTACCTACTGTGCAATACACTGCTGTTTGCTACCATACACAAGATCAGATTAGTGAGATTTAGAGATAAACCTGAACATACTTATCTGACTCATTATGCGTACATGTTCTAAGTGAGCTCAACCAGGTCAAATTCAGGCTATGAGCAGGGTTAGCTGTATGGCTTAATTATAGTAATATGTATAGTAATATGTATGCTGCCTACTTGGACTTGTAAATATGAACATATTACACATATTCTCCATTTTATGTGTAACTCTGATATTTATTCATTAATGCGTCCTTATCATCTGTTTACATTAGAATGACTGACTGACTGATAAACTGATTGATGTTGAAAAGCATTCTTTTCCGCAATTAATCAGTGCATCCAGTTAATCAATTTAGACCAAACAACTGCAAAAAAAAAATAGGAGAGCAGCATTTTATATAGGGTGAAATTGATTATTTTTAAAGTCTATCTTATTGTTAAAAGGGACCTGAAGAAATGAAAGGCTTTCATGCATTAGAAGATGGTCAAGCACAAAATATTTTATACTGGAGTAAAGTGAACATTAAAAGACACTCAACCAGCTTTGTGCAGTAATAAAACTGAATTACCGCCAGCCATGTATCCAAATCATGCAGGTAGGGCGAGATTCTCTAGAGGTAAAGAGCTAAAGCTTGAAGGCCAATTTACAAAAAAGCCTAGCCAAACATACACTTGTTAATGCATGTTATCTCACAACATTAAATTGTATTCATTTCAAAGGGGCTGCCCAACATATTTTCATGTGCAGCATTTTCCCCAGTGCACCACAATGCATAGTAGCAAAGCAAGATGATACACTATTATACAATACAGGTATGGTGTGTGTTGCAGTAATGTGTATTTTAACACAGCACGCTGATGTAAATGGGCTCTGAGCATCCAGCTTTCTTCATGTCTTTTCTTCGTGTTGAAAAAATTCATTTTTGCTTTCTCTGTTTCATATCTTCTTTGGACTCATGGAATCAAGAATAACATGTCAAGGGTTATAGTGGAAGAGATACATTTTTCCCCTTTCATCACATGTATAAGATACCATTAAACATCATATTACACACATCAGTCATATCAGTTAAGTGTCCACAAATGCAGCCAGCGGTCTATTATGAGGGAAATAAGCAATTAAATCTTCAAAAATCAATACAAATCAGTGCTGCACTAAATAATGTAAATCCACCTAATGGTGGAAAATATTAACAATCCTAGTGATGTGATAAACACATGAAAAAAAATTGATATGTAAATTTATATAAAAGTTACAGTTTATGTTTCGCTCAAGCCTGTGCACAGTCCATATACAAAATCTAAAAATCGCACAAAAGGTACAATTCATGTACTGTATACCTCCCATGTGTTAATAAAACTGTAAATTGAATGAAAACCATAAAGTCCAAAGTGCAAGTTTCTTGTGTTGAATGATATTGTGTAGTCAGTGCATTGGTGTTTCTTCAGCTAAAATGCTGTCTAGATCCCCATAGAAAGAGCAGGAAAATGAGCTATGGAAAGTTATGTTACAGTGTGTGGCTGCCTGTGTCTCCTAGATCGTATTCTCAGTACATGATTGAATCGTTTCTGTATTCAGCCCACCCCACAACTAGCCAGAGAGAGGAGGTGAGCGCTGCAGGGGGGGTGGGGGGACCTGAAAAGCAGCAGTCCACTGTCACTGGAACCCGTCCACTGAGCCATCGGCCCACCGGGAAACTCCGAGTAGTCCCGGTGGCCAGTACAGGTCTATTCCAGTGGAGGCAATAGCCCAATCTAACGTTTGGAAGGAGCTCCCCTTGTGACTCTCTGGGTCGGAAACCATGCTGTGCACCGTCCTCTCCCCAGTGTCTGCGACGTATTTACAACAGCTGTTTTTAGCTTTGGACATTTTTTCCTACACTCAATAAACACTCCAGCATGTTATCTTATGTGTCTATGCACACATAGGCTGTTATCAACTGTTTTTGGCTGGGGCGTGTTTTGGCTGTAAAAAAAACCCAAGACTAGTGAGTCCTGAGAGGAGTTTTTCAGCTATAAAAATGCTCAAATGCCAAAAAACGGCCCAAAATGTGCAAAAACACAGATAAACACTCAAAACACGGCTCACCAGCATTTAATGTTTTTGATCCCATTGAAAAAAAAAACACTCAAAGACGCTAATGTAAAACCACTCAAAAATGCTACTGGCATCTTTATAACATTTTTAAACATCCTGTGTGCATGAGGCCTAAAGGTTGTTTTTTTAAAAAAATAAAAAATAACAAACATGTCATACTTACCTCCTCTGTGCAAGGGTTTTGTACAGAGCACCCCTGAACTTCCATTTCTGGGGTCCCTTGCAGGCACTCCTGGCTCCACCTCTGCATCGTGTGCCCCCCCGGAGAGCTGCTTTTCACTCGTGTGGGCATACTCCCGAGTCCTGCTGCTGCGTCCATTGACACAGACAGCAAGACCCAACCCCGCCCCCTGGCTCCTGTGTCACTGGATTTGATTGACAACAAGCCAATGGCTCCTGCTGCTATCAAACTATACAATGAGGATCCGAGACAGCGGCTGGAGCTGCTGGGCTCGTTCTCGTTTCTGAAATGATCGGGCTCAGGTAAGTAAAAGGGGGGGGGGCTCTGGGGGTCAGCTGCACAAAAAAAATGTTTTTCACCTTAATGCATAGAATGCTTTAAGGTGAAAGACCTGGAGACTTCACAACTCCTTTGAATCTGTTTTTTACCCATTACGGGGATCAAAATAAAAACACCACTTCTACCCCTTCTCCAACAGTTCTCATACAGAGCTACTCAAAAGAATAAAGCTTACAAAACAGAAAGCTTTTCCATTTTAAACTGGTATTTCAAATAAATTATATATTTATATCATTTGGTAATATTCCATGCCACTCCAAGGTTGGCCAAATAGCTCCACCACTTTGCAGGTATGCTACATGCGACAATTGTCTAAGAGTTGTGACGGATTGAAATACATCCTTCATACACATTTGTCACACCACCAAGAGTCAGACATCACCAGAATATCTCCAAGGCTCTTTACAAATTCTCCTATTTGTATGTATAATCAGCAATAACAATGCATCATTAAAAAATGAAGTCCCTTAATACTGAGCCTAAAGCCTAGTACCCATGAGCCGAATGTCGGGCAGCAGTGGCCAATTCAATAGAAACCGTCTGACATTAGGCCTGTGTGCACTGCAGCCGGTCAGACAAAAGCCAGCCTTTCAAGCGACTTCTTTAGAAGGTGCATGACCAAAAAAGGTCTGCTGATTGGCTCCCAATCAGCGCTTTCAGCCAATGACTGAGAACACTGACTGGAGTGTGGGGGAGGGCCCCCCTGTCAGAACACAATAGCTCAGCAGGGGAGATCACTGTCCTAACATTGGATTGTTAGTACAGTGGTTCATCTTGACCTGTCAGGTTTTTTTTTTTTTTGGTCAGCCCTGCTGAGCTGAGCAAAAAAACTAGTAGTGTGTACCAGGCTTAAAAAAGTTCTTAAGTGAAGATGCGAATCTGTTATGGCTGTCATGTGAGATGGGTTCAGTCATTTGATAAATATTATAAGCAGCGTGGTATAAACACATATATTTTAAGGCCAAGGTAGGTATGTAGACAATATAATACTGAATGTTTTAGGAATAGTATTTTTCATGTTATTAATTATTTTCAACATTTGACTTATGCTGTGTTTTTCAGTTTCCTACTCAACATTCTTATGCATCACTTTGACATCAATTTAAGCCATTTCTGATATCATTCAAAATTCATTGACAGGTGTACTTGACCTGCAGTTGACATACTTCTGACCTGTGTCAAGTCAATTTTGCATTCCCATAGACTTGTACAGAAATGCAAATTGGTTGTTATGGATTATTCAGCTTTATGCTTCATATATAATTCCTTGTATAGTTTATTGGTGAAATCTATTGCAGAAAGACAGATTACAACACATGGACATGTTCTTTGTTGAAGGCCAGTGATTCTTAATCTATGCATGTAAAGAGGACTATTAATGGGAGTTGGAAGATTCATTTTTTTCCAGCCCCCTCAACACAAATGGGTTTAAAAGCAGTTTTATACAAACCGTTCACACCCCTCTCAAAAAATACAACCTGACATCACCATGGCTTCTGGCAGAGGTGAGAGTGAAAAATCTCCGACAAGAATACACTCTTGCAATGGGTTAGAAGGCATTCTCACAAGGTTTCAAGCTCCCAGCTCGCAAGAAAGCATGGCGACACCCAAAAGCACCAGTGTCACCCATAATGTGGAGGTCCAGGAAAGTAGTTTTTTGGGGGCAAATGGTTTATTTACAATTGCCTTTTTTAAAGTCATTTATATTGGGGGGGGGGGGGCAGGGGCTGGCAAAAAAGTGGAGCTTATGTTTGGCATAGAAGGTCCAATTTAAAGGTTCATACATACAATCAGAAAATCATACAAAAAATACTGCTTTTGATGCGATTGTACGATAATTGGATCATTAGTATACAGCTTTCTGAAATCTTCCGAAGGGACAAACACAACATTTTTTCTTGCACGATACCAGATCATACGGTTTTTGTTTAATCAGTACAGTTTTTGGCCAAAAATACAATACAAATACACTACAACACTTGACATCACTTCCGAATTTTTATTCTGTCGTACGAGTATTTTCGTACTTTATTCCTCCGATAATCTCATCGTGTGTACAAGACTTTATGAAAGAAGGGGAAGGAAAGAATAAAGAACTAGGAGATCTTAAAGATAATAGAACTTGACATCTGCTTTAGCCATTCGTTTTCAAATCAAACACAAGATGTTATTTTAGAAATCACTTATTAAATACATGGTGACAAGATGAGAAATGCAAGGTTTGGCTAGCAAGATATGAGCCAGGCATGTCTTGGATTAGAGATTTCATGACCTGCAGTCATTCCGTGTCAAGTACAAACTCATTCTAACTGCACTGAGGAGGGCCCCCTTCCCCACCCCCTTCTTACCCCCTGGGTAACTCTTGTTCATTAAAAAGGTTTGCTTAATTCAAGCAACAAAGATGTGTTTTCAATTGTGAATGCCATTACAGATAACAAAAGACAACCGATCTGTGATTAGACAAACACTGGTGGACAGAATATGTGTTACAAAAATAAAGTGCACTTTTTTTTGCAGTATAAAATATTTGGAAAACACAAGGTAAAGCTTGTGTCAGATACTTTTGAATAAAATATTGGACACATAATGGGACAGTTTTAGAAGCAAAAATGTAATATAAATAATCAGGATTATTACACTACAAGAACAGCTACTGATGTAATGTTATTATTCCTGCAAAGAAAAAGGAGGCAAATAAACATAGCGCTAATGCATGATGCTTGGATCTCTGGGTTAGTGGTTAGTATTGTTAAGCTGGTGATACAGTCTCAAAGGCATGGATCTATAGAAATGAAACATCAAGATTTTACAAGATAATACAAAATATAGGACTTTAATGGAATATATTATTATTATTATTATTATGCACGATTTATATAGCGCCAACAGTTTATGCATCGCTTTACAATGTAGAGAGGGGACGGTACAATTACAATACCGTTTAATTGTACATTACAAAGCAAGATTATAGGTATACTTTTGCAGTACTTTCAGTAACACCTCTGTCATTTTTGCAGAGGTGGACATATCTTTTGTGTCCTAACTTCCATCACAAACTTCCAGGTACCTTTGCACAGTACAACAGATCACGCGTTAATCATTCTATGTATGTTTTAGGAACAATCAAATGTGGAGACTTCAATATAGGTGGTGGTTAGGGGGTTGGAAGTTTGTATTTAAACTTCTCTTTGTTTCTTTGAAGAACAGAGATAAACCTGCCCTTCTTTTAACTGCCTTTGTGGATAGTTTACTGAACATGCAATATATCTTGAACATGCATATCTGGTAAACAAAGGATATATCAGGGGTCTGAAAATTTGATTCAGATTAATAAGATCCTGACACATATGATTAAGGCTATACAGATAGTTATAAGTTGCTTAATCATATGAGTAATCATATGACTAAAATTGTGTGTGAATTATTGAAAGCTCCCCCTTCCCCCAGGGAATGGTCATGTGGAGGGCTGCCACAGACAACATAGACAAAACACTAAAATTATTTGATTATCTTTTATGACTATAAGGTAACTTAACAGTACCATCTGTAACATCTTTTCATTTTTGTTTTTGGTCTCCATGTTGTTGTTGAGATTTTACTACAAAAAATAAAAAGGATCACATCTGAGTACTTACTTTTTATTTTCCACAAACTACAAAACAACAAGAGAGAGAGCTCATCGACCTAGTACATTATCATAACTCAATTTTTAGTAAAAACGTAAAACAACAAGTGCATACTCACAAACACTTGTTTAACACTAGGATGTCTAAAGATACAGATGAGACGGCTTCCAATACACCATACTCGGCTAATGGCATGGGAAGACTTCTAAATGTCCATAAACACCTTTCGAAGGACAGGCCCTCTTCTTCAGAGCTGTTTTTAGCTCTGAACAAGAAGGCCTGATTCTGAGAAACAACAAAATGGAGGCTGCCGACTGGACTTCAATATGGCGGTGGTTCGGCTTACATTAATGAAAATTAGGAATCGGAATACAAATAGACCCATCACTTGATCGGCCCAATAACACTGATAAAGTCATATGGAGGTCAGACATTGGGACTCAGTAAAAGTGAGATTGAGGATTTATGCCCTTTGGCTATTTCCTTTAAGTGCTCTAGACATCGTGCTCATGCAAATGTGAGTGCTTTTAAACATTTTAAATAAATTTGAAGTTTTAACATGTTGCACGATGATGGTTCCCATAATGTTCTTTGGAGTATTCAATCTGCCCTGTGAGAGGAGTGGAATTATGGAGATCCGTGACCTTTGAGGTGTGTAATAGTGAGAGTCCCTGTCCTTATGGGATTAGATTAAAAAGGGAAACAGAGATTGCATGTCAGCTGACTGCAAGACTACAGAAAATATATTCTAAATGAAGAAAACTGCTCTGGCAGCTTTCTCCAGATTTTGTTATTACCGCATGGGACTCTTTAGTTTGGAGATCCCTAAGCGACTTGGGTGGAACGGGATCTCCAACCCTGTGTCCAGGTCTTATGGACAGCCAGCAGGTTGTGTGCACAGGTGGACACAGCCAATTTAATGAGGGGCTGGGGAGAGCAGTAGGAGAAGGAAGGTGGAGGATGAGCAGCTTGTTGTAGCTGTTTTCGGACAAACCCCTGTCAGGAAGACTATCTGCCCTGTGGGAGACTGCATCCCAAGTAAGGGGGATTCTATGCCCAGGGACTGGAAAAGGCTGGCCAGCTTTGAGAGTCGGGGAGACTAAAGAAGCCAGTGAGTCCAGGGGGGGCTGGAAGGAATCAAGTCTGTTGGGAGCAAGCAGAGGAACTGCTGAGAAGAGAGCCAGGTGGCTTGGTATGTTTTCATTTAAGTGCTGATGAAGTTTGAACCCCTGCGTGGGAAGACCGAATGGACTTTTATTTTGTTTTTTTCCATTTAATAAACGTGGGCTACCAGGCCCTTAACTATAATGCTTGTCTGACGTGGACTCACTGCACAAAAAAAGCATCTATAACTTGAGCTAAACACCCCCCAATATCACAGGTGTCATTTGTGAGAGTATATCTACAGTCTGTCGCCACATTCCACATGTTGGTCCCAACATAAAAAAGGGCAAAGCTATTATATACAGTATCACACAAAAGTGAGTACACCCCCCAACATTTTTGTAAATATTTTATTATAGCTTTTCATGTGACAACACTGAAGAAATGAAACTTTGCTACAATGTAAAGTAGAGAGTGTACAGCTTGTATAACAGTGTAAATTTGCTGTACCTTCAAAATAACTCAACACACAGCCATTAATGTCTAAACCACTGGCAACAAAAGTGAGTACACCCCTAGGTGAAAATTTCCAAATTGGGCCCAATTAGCCATTTTCCCTCCCCAGTGTCATGTGACTTGTTAGTGTTACAAGGTCTCAGGTGTGAATGGGGAGCAGGTGTGTTAAATTCAGTGTTATCACTCTCACTCCCTCATACTGGTCACTGGAAGTTCAACATGGCACCCCATGGCAAAGAACTCTCTGAGGATCTGAAAAAAAGAAGTGTTGCTGTACATAAAGATAGCCTAGGTTATAAGAAGATTACCAAGACCCTAAAACTGAGCTGCAGCATGGTGGCCAAGACCATACAGCGGTTTAACAGAACAGGTTCCACTCAGAACAGGCCTCACCATGGTTCGACCAAAGAAGCTAAGTGCACATGCTCAGTGTCATATCCAGAGGTTGTCTTTGGGAAATAGACGTATGAGTGCTGCCAGCATTGCTGCAGAGGTTGAAGGGATGGGGTCAGTGTTCGGGTTCATATGCCGCACACTGCATCAAATTGGTCTGCATGGTTGTCATCCCAGAAGGAAGCCTCTTCTAAAGATGATGCACAAGAAACCACGCAAACAGTTTGCTGAAGACAAGAAGACTAAGGACATGTTTTAATGGAACCATGCCCTGTGGTCTGATGAGACCAAGAATAAACTTATTTGGTTCAGATGGTGTTGAGCCTGATTGGCGGCAACCACGTGAGGAGTACAAAGACAAGTGTGTCTTGCCTACAGTCAAGCATGAAGGTGGGAGTGTCATGGTCTGGGAATGCATAAGTACTGCCAGCACTGGGGAGCTACAGTTCATTGAGGGAACCATGAATGCCAACATTTACTCTGACATACTGAAGCAGAGCATGATCCTCTCCCTTCAGAGACTGGGCCGCAGGGCAATTTCCATATCCAACATGATAACGACCCCAAACACACCTACAAGACTACCACTGCCTTTCTAAAGAAGCTGAGGGTAAAGGTGATGGACTGGCCAAGTATGTCTCCAGACCTAAACCCTATTGAGCATCTGTGGGGTATCCTCAAATGGAAAGTGGAGTAGCGCAAGGTCTCTAACATCCACTAGCTCCGTGATGTCATAATGGGGGAGTGGAAGAGGACTCCAGTGGCAACCTGTGAATCTCTGGTGAACTCCATGCCCAAGAGGGTTAAAGCAGCCCTGGAAAATAATGTTGACCACACAAAATATTGACACTTTGGGCCCAATTTGGACATTTTCACTTAGGGGTGTACTCACTTTTTTCGCCAGCGGTATGGACATTAATGGCTGTGTGTTGAGTCATTTTGAGGGGACAGCAAATTTGCACGGTTATACAAGCTGTACACTCACTACTTTACATTGTAGCAAAGTGTCATTTCTTCAGTGTTATCACATGAAAAGGTATAATAAAATATTTACAAAAATGTGAGAGGTGTACTCACTTTTGTGAGATACTGTATATAGGTCTGTGGATGGAGGTGAGCTGCTAGTGCTATTGTTAGAGGAAACACAAGGGTGTTTGTAACTAATTTACTTTGTTTGCACAGTTGGGGACAATCGTAGAAGATTGCACCATTGGGGACAATCATAATATTTGCATGCACTTGGACACAAGGAGGAATTATGCATGTTTGAAGCTATATATGGAATGATAAATTTATTGTCATATCATTATATTTATTTATTATTTTAGTCTATATTGGGGGGGTTGCACCATCCTTGTATATTGCATAGATTGCACTACCGGAAATTATTAAGAGGTTTCACGCCCAAATAGGGGGGCTATTATTTATTAGGTGTTGTCACATTACATATGTTTATTTTTTTTTTTGGTAGCCCTGCAATTTAATTTTATATTTTGATTTATTGCAGGTGTGGGGACACAAAGTATTGTTGGTAGCTACCCACACAGTGATCATTTATTATTAATGAGTTGATTGCGCGGTATCATTTTTATAAATAACCTTTGTAAATTGGAAATAGATTTAGAGTCAATACACTGTGAAAATTAGAATGCACATTAAAATGTATGAATCAATCACTTCCGGTTCCGGTGCCCATGGGTGAGAAGTGACGAGTGGCAGCTCCGACACACACGGGGAATAATCTGCCTTAAATTACTGCTCCCACCGCCTGCCAACCCCGAGGACCGAAGCCTACCCTCTGCCAACGTCTATGGAATGGTTCCTTACCAACTCCTGCACCAGCGCGTCCGTCCCCGACCGCTCGGCATCTCCAGGCCTCCCACAGCCTATAAGCAACATGGCCGCTAACAATACCTCAGACGAAAAGTTTGTTGAGCCGCAACCTTCGGATCCGCTGGGAACGATCGCACAGCCGCTCCACACTTCCCAGCAGCATCAGCTGCTGGGAACGAACGCTCAGGATTCGTACCAACAGATAGCCCAGGCGGTGGTGGCGATTCTATTGCCTAACATCACGGCGGCAGTAGACACAGCAGTTGCTACTGGCATACAGCAAATCAAGAGGGAGCTCGGTGAGCAATCAAAGAGATTATCACAAGCAGAATCATGGATATCTGATGTTGAATATGAACTTTATCAGCTATTGGGCTCCTTGAAACAACATGCTAAGATCCATGAAGTAATCCAAGACAAACTCCAGGATCTAGAAATTAGATCCAGGAGAAATAACCTAAGAGTCATCAGTCTCCCGGAAACATTCCCCAACAATGCCCTCCACCAACTTTGTAAAGTACGCATCCCTGAAGCCTTAGGCCTCTCGCACCGGTGCATTGTAGAAAGAGCACACAGAGTTGGAGCCTCTGACTGCAATAGAAAAACAGGAAGACCAGTCATCGTGAAGTTTCTAAACTATGCAGACAGACTGGCCATCCTCCAAGCCTTCAGCAAATCCCGTAATCTCACTATAGACGGTACAAATATCTTACTATTCGCGGACTATTCGGCAGAGGTTTCCAAAAAAAGGAAAGACTTCCAACCTATGTGTGCGGCTCTATTCAAACAAGGGATAAGATTTACCCTCGCTTTCCCGGCAGTACTGCACGTTCAAACTCCAAGTGGAGAGCAGGTGACCCTTCACACCCCAGAAGAGGCTGACCATTATCTAAAATGCACCCTGAACCACCCTGGAGACAACTTGGTGGACATGGACACCCTACGCCCAGCGGCGAGAGAACAAAGGAGCCCCAGAAAAGACCCCCCTAAGAGACTGCTCTCCAACTATTCGGGCAAGAGCTCTTCCTCTCTTTAACTTGGGCCCTCATATGCTATTATAACATTTCCACTACCACTCAACAGGCCCCTATGCTATGCTCTACCGTACTTTTGTCTCGAAAACGACAAATCAACTGCTGCCTCATTAGGGCCAGGGAGCAAACCCTTGACAACTTCAGATCCCCCGGACTGTCGGTTACACCCACTCAGGTTTGGTAGGACCCAGATGGAAAAGTGCATAATGTTGTCAGTTTTATACATGTTTAACTTCTTGTTTCTTGCTATCTCCCCCACACCCCTGTTTCCATTTTCCTTCCAGGCTCACTCCCATGTTCACTACCAGGGCTAAATTCTCTTCTGATTCATCAACAGTAAGTTCCTTTGTTCTTGTGACACTAACTTACACATTGTGGTACTTACTCCACCCCCCAATCACCTAAGGCGCTACTCTAAAAGTTATATCTTTGAATGTCAAGGCTCTTAGGTCCCCATCTAAACGCATGAAGGTCCTCAGACACCTTAAAAGGCTCAATGCAGACATTGCCCTCCTACAGGAAACCCACTTGAAGTCAGATGACTTCAATCGCCTCCAAAAACTGTGGGTGGGCAAGGTCTTCGGGTCCCCCTCCATAGACAGGAAAGCGGGAGTGATCATTCTCCTTCACAAAAGGCTAACAGTCGAAGTCACCTCGGTAGAAAATGACACATCAGGCCGCCTAACCTCGCTTCACCTCCAGCTCCAAAATAGGAATTACATTATCACAAATGTATATGCCCCCAACTCACCCACCTCCTCCTTTTTTCAAAATCTCAAGCAGTGGATCCTAAAGGACTCACTCACTCCTCATTTAATTGGGGGAGATTTCAACACAGTACATAACACACAGGAGGATCGGACACACTGTGCCCAAAGAACCCCAGGCAGCCGGACGTCATCCCCCTCTCAACTTGACCAGCTCCTCACAGGAACCCAGTTAACCGACCCCTGGCGGATGTCTCACCCACTCGAGAGACAGTTCACCTACTTCTCCCCTCCCCATAAGTCATTTGCCAGACTAGATTACCTCCTAGTTACATCTTCTCTCCTACAACAGATTGAAGACACCGCTATCCATGAGATAGTGATATCAGACCACGCCCCGATTTCAATCTCGCTGAACCTGCCTTCCCCGACGATCTCACCCAACATCTGGCGCTTCCCCTCTTTCTGGGCCCAAGGCACTAAACTACAAACAGTTCTAGAGGAAGCGTGGCAAGAATTCCTCGAAACTAACAGGGAACATTCCAACAACCCAAACTTGCTTTAGGACGCTGGATAAGCTTTCTTACGTGGTAAAATTATCTCATACGCGGCCTTTCGCAAAAAAGAGGCTCTCAAAAATTACAGCTCAGCTAGCCAGCGACTTAGAGAAGCCAAAAAGAGACTAATCCAAGCTAGCTCACCAGTCAATGAAGCAGAATGTAAAAGTGCAAAACTAGATTTTGATACATGGGCGGAACGTCAAGAATGCATAACATTTGCGCATTATGACCTCCAATTACATAAGCATGGAAATAAGGCAGGCAAACTACTCGCAAGACTCAGCAGAGGCCAATTCCAGCCCACACATATTACAGCCCTCAAAAATAAACAAGGCAACAACGTCTCCAGGCCCCAAGACATTAATAAGGTGCTACACTCCTTTTATAAATCTCTCTACACCCAGGAAGACATGGATGCTTCCCTGGCAGACACCTTCCTCAATCACTCTCAGTTGCCTAAAGTGAACCAGTCCCGACTGGACTCACTGAATGCCCCCATCTCACAGATTGAGATTGAAGATGCCATTAAATCCAAAGCTGCTAATTTTATCTCCCCTACCCTAACCAAGGTATTCAACCAAATGTGGGCAGGAGGCCCATACCTGTCCTCAGGCCAGCAAGCTTACATTAAGTTAATAGCGAAGAAGGGCAAGGACCCTTTGGAACCCGGGTCGTACCGGCCTATCACTTTACTTAATGTAGACTCCAAGCTACTGTCAAAAATAATTGCCTCCCGACTTGCGTTCATCTTGCCAGATTTAATCCACCCGGCCCAAGCTGGATTTGTCAAAGGCGGATCGGCGGCTGCTAACATTAGAAAAGTCCTAGTGGTCTTAGACTGGGCTAGAATCAACCCCTCCAAAGACACAGCTATACTTACACTTGACGCCGAGAAGGTCCTTGACAACGTCAACTTCAAATGGCTATTTAAAACGCTAGAGGCCTTCGGATTTAAGGGCGAAATAACTAATTTTGTCAAAAACCTATACTCCAGCCCCTCAGTCAGAGTGGTAGCAGCAGGCCTAGTTTCTGACCCCATTCCTCTGCACAAGGGGACAAGGCAGGGATGCCCCTTGTCCCCGCTCCTATTTAATATTGCACTAGAACCTCTCTCTCGCCTTTTGAGCATTCATGCCCCCTTACACAGAGTCAAAATAGGCAAGGAATTGCTAAAGACGGCGCTCTTCGCGGATTACATACTAATATTCACGGCCAACCCCCAAAAGGACATACCCCAAATACAGCAGATCTTTCAAACATTCCAAAAATGTGCTGGCCTGAAAATAAACTTTAGCAAGAGCGAAATTCTATCCCTTAACAAACAGGGTAGGGACTCATGGACCCATTCTACACCCTTTAACCAGTTCCCTACCGACGTATAGTGAAATGACATTGGCAGGGACTGGCCGTCGATCCGGGAGGACGTCATATGACGTCCTCCGCTTCTCGCCGCTACTGCGGGCCCCCAGGGGCCCGCACAGCAGCGATCGCGGATCGCTCGTCTGCCGGGGGGGTTGTGTCCCCCCCAGATCGGGGTAAAGAGCCAATAAAATTGGCTCTTTACCCCGTGACCGGCTGTGTCCAATCACAGCCGGTCACAAACGAGCCTCACGTGCACGCCGCTCGTGCGCGCCCCTGGGCGCACGCAGCGCGGCGATCGGAGCTGAGGCTTGTCCCTCGGACAAAGCCCAGCTCCGATCCGTGTAAAGAACCAATAGATTTGGCTCTTTACCACGTGACCGGCTGTGTCAATCACAGCCGGTCATGTGATGTAAACAAACCGCGGGTCCCCGCGCGTGCTCGCCGCACGTGCACTCCGAGCAAACACTGGCCGACACTAACCTGTGTCGGCCAGTGCCCCATTTCTCGGTTAAAATAACCGAGAAATGGGGCTAGACCCCCCCTGTGTTGGGGGGGCCGTCTGCTCGCTAGGCGCTAGCGACGACACGCCCGGGGACCCCCGGGCGTCATCGCCGCTCTTCGCCTCCTGCAGTATACTGCAGGAGGGCCTAGCTGCCGGTCAGGGACGGTTACAGTAAAGTGATATGCAGCCATCCCT
>BLSH010557893.1:22503-33825 GCA_018402905.1 Glandirana rugosa | reverse complement strand
CAGCAGCAGCATCCTCTCCCTACACTAGTATGAGTTGATGTGACATGCAGCACTACGGGACTCCAGCTTATATAGAAGCTGGGTCACATGATACACTGGCCAATCACAGCCATGCCATTAGTAGGCATGGCTGTGATGGCTTCTAAGGGCAAACGAGTGAAACGCTTGTTGATTGGCTGCCCTGCAGCCAGGGGTGTTGCTAGGTCTACAAAAGATCTGGGGCTAGAGCCCATAGCAGCAAAGTAAAGAAAGTCATACGCTTGAGTGGGCATACACATGTATGTAATATACGTGTGTGTGTGTGTGTGTGTGTATGTGTGTATATATATATATATATATATATAAATATTGTTACATACCTGAGTGTGGATTCCCCTTACATCAGGGTCCCCAGAGAGACATACCTGCTAATTGCAGAACTGCACCCACCCGGTAAGAGACTCGGGGCTATGGGCCCCAGACTCGGGGCTATAGCCCCAATAGCCACCCCCTAGCAATGCCCCTGCCTGCAGCTATTCAAAAGGAGCGAAAAAATACCTGAATCCCGAACCCGAACCTGGACTTTTTCTCAAATGTCCGGGTTCGGGACACGGACACCCTAAAGTCCGGTATGAACCCGAACTTTACAGTCCGGGTTCGCTCAACTCTCCTGGTAACGCACCAATCTCCTACCCCACCACATACACAAGTTGGGACTGAATAATGCACATAGAACAAATCTTCCCACACCCGATAAGCTCTTAGGAAAATCCAAATGACACTCTACCTAACTTTACACCCTTTGATCTAAAGCCTGTTATTGGCATTACCTTGTCATACTATACAATAGGTTGAGCAGTCTTGTGTTGCAGAAGCCAGCGACCCCCGTGTTCCCCCCAATTTTTCTTTTTTTATAACTGTGATTTTTATTGAAAAGATAAAGGTAATATAACATCTTCAGAAATATTTTACATACATTGACTGTAAGTAGGGTTACAGATGTTGCTTAATGCTTCAAGTAGAGGGAAGGGAGGGGGAAGGGGAGGGGTAAGGAGGGAGGGGGGGGGGTGAAAAGGTTAACGTTGTGGAGAGACAGGTTGGCCCATCTATTTTGTAAGTTATATAAAGCTTAACAGTGGCGCCTCTTTGTTTGGTTTGTTAGACCAGTGTCTGGATCATTCAGAAAGATAGCACCCCTCTCTCACAGGGGAGTGCCTCAGTCACCCCGATTGGGAACAAACTGTGACTGAGTTGAGGGGAAAGACACATGGAGACTATTGGGATGATAGTGGAGGGTCAGCCTTCTAAGACTGGGTGGCAACCTGTCTCGTCCATGATCGAGCATTTTATTAATTTAATTTAACAGAAAACAACAAAACAGAGGAGAGGGAAAATCAGCAAAAATTTTGAGAAGTATAGCAGTTTACACACATATTTACTCATGTCAAAATGCCCTTAATTCGATTTTATAAATGTTTCATTATGGTATGCCCTATTGGTTGTCACTTATCCTCGTTTAGCTACACCTTATTTTCCCTTGTTTCATATTTTAGTCTAGATCTACGGATCTACGGGAGGAGATCCATATGAGCCACTTGGCATTGAAGGAGCGGGCATTGTTGTTCTTGAATGCGAGCAATTGTTCCATTTTACATTGGTTGTTTACTCTGTTCGTGATCTCCTCCATTGTAGGTAGCGTGGGGGAGCGCCATTTGCTAGCTAGCGATATTCTAGTTGCAAATAGTACGTGAAGTATCACTGTTCTAGTGGCAGGGGGTAAATTGTCAATACCAATGGACAGAAGTGCCAGTTCTGGTGTAATATTTATAGGGACCCCTGTTAGTTCTGTAAGGAGGCCTGCGATATTTTCCCAGAGGTTATAGAGCATTGGGCATTCCCAGAGTATGTGTTGGAGCGTGCCCTTACCCTCGCAGCCCCTCCAACAAAGTGGGGAGGATGTAGGGTCCATGAGGTGCAGTCGCGAGGGGGTAAGGTAGTACCTATGTAGTATTTTTTGGGAGTTGTCCCAATGGTTCACACACGCAGATGCTTTTGCGTTGTACCTGAGAGCTGTCCCCCCCAATTTTTCGACACAGCAAGTACCCTACAGGGGTGTCGATAATGGGTTGGTAAGCTTCCCCCAACCCTGCACATTGAAACACTCACGTAGCACCGAAGCGAAGGGGGTCGCTGGCTCCCTAACCCAAAGCCTAATTCCATCATAATAACCTCTGTTTGTTTGCATATTTTTGTACTCTGCACTGTAACCACATGCCTGGATTTACCCTGTTCTTTATACACTGAATTCTAATATGTTTGAATTGTACGCTACTGTTTGAACCAATAAAAACAACATTGGAAGAAAAAAAACCCCAAAATGACAATAATAATAAAGTAATGCAGCGCTAGTTCATATATAAAAGTTCAGTTATCATCGTCCAAAGTACAAATTCATGGCAGCAGAGAGAGGAGTGAAGATTCTGAAGAAACCGACACCATCTAAAGTGGAGAGGATGAAGGAACAACTCATCACCTTGCTGCACAAAAAGGGGCAATCCTGCTTACCAGAGGGTATTGGGCTCTAAGATTATAAAGAGCCAAAAACAAAAAGCAAGCAGCCAAAAGATAAATTATCCATCCCAGTCCGAGAACAAACGATCTCCTCCTCCCACAGGAAAATGATCGGCTCCAGGAGTTGGACTCAGGCAGCAGAATGGCCCATACAAGCCGGCAGAGTGTGACCTCAGAGAAATGAAAGAGCGTGCCGTAATGGTGTAATACGGTCACACAAGGTTTATTGAATAAAAAGTTACACTCACATGTCCAAGGAGTAAATGCGCATGAATCAAATTAAAAGCCGCCATAGTAAAGGTTGCCTGCGTCACACAGAACCGCCTAACCTGTTTCATCAAAGAGTGACATCGTCTGCTGCCATGAATATGTACTTTGGACAATGATAAATTAACTTTATATGTGAACTAGCACTGCGTTACTTTACTGTTAATAGTGTAGTAAATAGGAATATGGATTGTTCAAACCCCATCTAATGCACAGATTTAAATTACAACAATAGAATAACAATGCATACACAATACCCTACTTGTAGTTTTAGGAATTCTGTACACAAGAGTGGGCACAGGAGAGCAGGGGAATGACTACTGTATGTCAAACCACTCTCTACTATTCACTCCCCGACAGACACAAAGGGAATAAACACCCAAGTGTATACACCCAGATATAGACCAAAGATCTGGAAGTCCACTAGTTTCAATTAACTGCTAAACAGATGTAGCGCCCCCATAGTATAGGTGCATTTTTCTAGCAGGGTTTTGCTAGGAGAGGTAAAATTTAGTCAGGCCTGAATGTTTTGAGCTGGGCCAGGAGGAGTGGCTCAGGGAAGATTGAGTGGACTTGACAGATGAGGTCACCAAAACCTCCCTCTTCCTTCCTAGAAACCTGGGGAAGGTTTCTGCTCAGAGGCTGGGAGAAAGGTGGATCCATCTGGAGTATTCTAAGGAGCCCTGACCAATCCTCAAGCAGGATTGGCAGGGTGCAGGCCTCCTTAAATACTCTGAGTCAACCCGTATGGGGGGGGTAGGTTTCTGCTCAGAGACTGGGAGAAAGGTGGAGCCATCTGGTGTGTTCTAAGGAGCCCTGACCAATCCTCAAGCAGGATTGGCAGGGCGCAGGCCTCCTTAAATACTCTGAGTCAACCCAATCTGAGGAGGGGAGTGTCAGGTGGAAGTTTGGAGATGTGCGATGTGAAGACTTCTACACGGGAGGTCGCCCCCCATCTGGGGGGGGTGACATGGAGGCCTGGAGGTTCGGGTGCAGCCAGGAGTGATGGTGATTCCTGAAATTGCACAAGGGAACAGGAGAACAGTGGAGGCACTACACAGAGAGAGACTTTAAAGAGATCCACCAGTTTGGTGAGTGACGGTCCCTAGGAGCTGGAAAAGAAAGTGCTGGAGCAGGCTGGACAGTCTGTGGAATAGTGGACAGTCTGTGGACAGTATAGTCCACAATAGTGGAATAGTGGACAGTCTGTGGAAGCCTTGGGAGCCAGTTCAGGGAAAGGAGAGTCACTGAGGAAAAAGCAGGTCAGTGGGACTTGGAGGAGGGATGGGCTGGGAGTTGAATTCCATCAAAGGCCCGGCTAGCACTCAAGTACTTTTGCTACACATTCATGGACCCATGATCCCTGGCCTGTAATGAGTGTTCCGGAGGTTCTGCTGAGAGTAGGTTTTGCCATGTGCTAGCCATGGTGAAGAGAAAGGAACAGAGAAGCTTGATACATTTCCTTTCAAGCTGGAAACTTCATTGCTGGAGAAAAATAATGGAGTGAAGATTTACTAAGTTCAATGCTGGAGAGAGAACAGTAGGAGAAACGGTCGGCAAGTTAAGTGCTGGAGAGTTGTGAGGAGTAACAGTCTGCAGAGGGGTAGTCTGCAGTGAAAGTGTGCATATACAGGAGTGTATATGGAGTTTGTGTACTATAATTCTTTGGGCATCCCACAGTCATCCCTTATCCCCATCCAAGTTATTTTCCCTAAATAAAACAGCAAAAGCAAGAGCCGGCCTGGTCAATGTCTACAGATGTGGGAAATATGGTGTGATTGAGGGCAGCTATAAGGTGAACCACTACTACCAGCAACTCTCAAGGGAGCACATGGCTACAGAGATACTACTCAATTGACAATACGTAAACTAGTACAACCTAGTTGACTATAGGTAAACTGGTTTAACTTAGTTGACTGTAGATAAACTGGTATAACTTAGTTATATATCACAAATACACATAACTTCAACCTGCTCTATAAAGAAGAGTCCATAGGTGAATTCAGGATGCCAAGATTTTAGCAAGTTATGAAACCTACTAAGTGGGGGGAAAGGCAAATTAAACTATAGTGAATTGATGTTCGTTGGTCAAAGTTCAGTAGATCTTCAGCCGGCTCTATAAATTATATAAAAGGTACACAGAAAGTGATGGTAGCAGCAGCAACAGGTCCTTCAGGTAGTGCACAAACGTGATGTGAAATAATCTTACTGCAGTAAAATAAAGAACTTCACAGTGATCACTGACTTTGTAATAAAGCGACAACTGACAGCAATCCAGTAAAAAGAGCTTAAGTAGTTATACTCCAGCTTCTCCTGTTCTGGGATAGTGCTTAAACCTTCATTAGCAATAAGTATGAGAGATTGGATTATATAACATCAGTACTGTGTTGGCCTTAGCCCGCTCACCCAACAGGAACAATGACTGCAGAAGATGATCCTGCTGCTTGAATGATGGTAATGATGAGATTGGAGATGATGATGATGACACTCCAGCCCTCTGGCTCCCACAATCGGCTTCCACAACCTCCCTCTTTGCAGTTCTCCCGGATTGATCGCTTTAGCTGGCCGCAGGTCTCAGGAATAAGCTCCACTGGTAGCAGGGCCGGTCTCTTAGATCATCCGCTGAAGCGCTGTTGCAGACCGCAAGGTCTGTGTGAGTAGGTCGCAACTCAGCTGACAGGACACACAGGGTCTCGCTTGATCCATCGCCGCCATCCAGAGAGAGTGCGCCAGGCCCCACCCTCTGCTTAAATAGACTCTCCCATGAGGCATGTCATGGACATGGGCAGGCTGCATTTCATGGACACGGGCAGGCTGCATGTCATGTACACAGGCAGGCTGCATTTCACTGGCACAGGTCAGGCTACATTTGTGGGCACAGGTAAGGCTGCATTCATGGGCACAGGTCGGCTGCATTCATTGGTACAGGTTGGCTGCATTCATGGGCACAGGTGAAGCGGCTTTGTTGGGCACAGGTGAGGCTGCACTGATAGGCACAGGTGAGGCTGCACTGAGGGGCACTGATAACATTTTTAATATTTATTTTTATAACTTAATTCTGCATAAAACATTTAAGTGTCCTTTCATGAGATAATTTATGAGGGCATGTTTAGGGGCAGAATTAGGGGAGGGACGAGGCAGGACAGGGTAGGGGTTGGGGTTGGGTGGCGCAACTGATGGCAAGTAACACTTAAGGCCTGGCTAGTAGCTCAGGACTTAAAATTTTGAGCCCTGCTACACAGATATACCTTCCCTCGGGGGCACAGTGAAGATCATGCAGTTGGAATGCAATGGATTTTTCTATTGCTATCAAGACTCCACTTTTTTTAACTAGAGTATTAGCGGTGAAGATATGCGGAAAGGCTCTGTTCGTGCATTTAGGTTGCTTATTGGCCATGAAGTGGGTTTCTTGTGCACAGAGGATATCCCCTTTTAGTCTATTCATTTCTTGCCACATAGAGTTCCTCTTGAATGGACTACTTAGTCCATGTACATTTAAAGAGGTAATCGAAAGTGTCATGAGTACTGATGTTTTGAAGTGTAAAGCACTGTTACTGTACTGTAACAAATGTAGTGATAAAGGTTTACCTGTAGGTGACAGTGCAGGACCGAAATTGATTGTCTTTTCCAGTTTAGAAGATGTAGAATCCTTGAACATTGATGACCAGCTAGAAATCAGATAGAAATTTTCATAGTTTTCCTCGGGTACAGTTAGAATGTAAAAAAGTACATAAAAAGGTGAAAAAATTCACTGTGTACGAAAACTTTCGTAAAGTCTCATAGAGGATCAAAGCCCCCTTTGACCCAATTCAGACATCCTGTATACCTGTGGGCCGAGGCATAAAAGCACATATACACTCGGGTAGCAAATTTTCCCTTAAGTGTCTACTATAGTTGAGCGAACCCGGACTGTAAAGTTTGGGTCCGTACCGAACTTTGGGGTGTCCGGGACCCGGACATTTCAAAAAAAGTCTGGGTTCAAGTTTGGGGTTCTGGTATTTGATTCCACGTGTTGAATAGCTGCCAAGGGCAGCCAATCAACAAGTGTTCACTGGTTTGGCCTTAGAAGTCATCACAGCCATGCCTACTAATGGCATGGCTGTGATTGGCCAGTGCATCATGTGACACAGCCTCTATATGGGGCTGGAGTCACCGTGCTGCATGTCACATGCTCTCAGGATAGTTTAGGGAGAGGATGCTGCTGGCTCTGTGAGGGACAGATTGCAGATATTATAGAACATCTCACCCTGCATTACTGAATGATCTGATTGTGGACTAGGTAGAGATACGAGTACTGCTGCTTTGAGGGACAGATTGCAGACCTCATCCTGCTGCACAGAATGATCTGACTGAACTAGGTAGAGTCTGTTGCTTTAAGGGAAAGATTATTCTTCTAAAATCATCTCCAAGTTCTATAGGGAAAGGTTCCAGCTGTTGCTTTAAGGGAAAGATTATTCTTCTAAAATCATCTCCAAGTTCTATAGGGAAAGGCTCCAGCTGTTGCTTTAAGGGAAAGATTATTCTTCTAAAATCATCTCCAAGTTCTATAGGGAAAGTTTCATCCAGCCGCATAGTGAGCCGTATTGTTGTTCTAAAATCATCTCCAAGTTCTATAGGGAAAGTTTCATCCAGCTGCATAGAGACTGAGAGCCATATTATTGTTCTAAAATCATCTCCAAGTTCTATAAGGAAAGTTTCTTCCAGCCGCATAGAGAGCCATATTATTGTTCTAAAATCAATGATTTTAATCAATGATAGGGATAGATCATGTACCCCTGGTTCACCTGCATACTTGTGTAGCCAGGAGCCAAGTGTTATACTCCTGGCAATAAAGACATCCCTGCCTGCAGGTGTGATGCAGCTGATTCCCTCTAGTGCCGAGTTTATTAGTTGGTGACTTGAACTGTGCTAGAGAAATGCATTGTGGGGGTGGTAGTGTGCTTTCAAAGATTATCATCAGACTGTGCTGCAGGAAAACTGCATTTCCCATCAGACTGTGCTGTATAGGAAGGTTCCTGTGAGAAACGGTGCCTCATCGGAGAATCTATTTAAGCAGAGGGTGCGGCCTGGCATGCTCTCTCTGGATTGATCAAGCGAGACCCTGTGTGTCCTTTCACCTAAGGAAGGGCCATGCCCCAAAAAGCGTTGTCATGCCAACAGCCTTGCCTCCACCCTCCCGCCATCACGTTCCACCTCCCTGGAGTTCCTAGCCTCGCTCCGGGACCGGGTTCAGAGAGCGGGTGATGTCACGCTCGAGAGCCGATAGCTGGTCCCAGCTCACCTCCCATCCGACTCGTCCTGTTTGCTATTGAGGCTGCTGCCCATTGGACTGAGCCACAGTTCTTGGCTGCACCCTCAGCCACCTCATGCTTACCAGAGAGTCCCGTTGCTCCCATTGCCCACATGCATGGTGGTCCCACAGCCAGTGGGAACCCCATGTGGAGTTGAGCTCTGCTTCCCCCCCGACAGATTAGGGATCTCTCTGGTATATCCCCTCTTCTCAAATAGGGTTGACACTAGCGCTGGTACATGTGGCAATTCTTTAGACATTGTTTCCTGCCTTCACACCACTCCTGGTGTGGTTTCTTTCCACAGAAGCTGCTTTTTGACACCCGGTTGTTTCCTACCACTTCTTTCAGGATAGTCCTGAGCCCTTGCCATTGAGCGCTAGATACATTGTTGGTTGTCAGCTGAGTTGTGACCTACTCACACAGACCTTGC
This sequence comes from Glandirana rugosa, assembly GCA_018402905.1. Taxonomy (NCBI): domain Eukaryota; kingdom Metazoa; phylum Chordata; class Amphibia; order Anura; family Ranidae; genus Glandirana; species Glandirana rugosa. The sequence goes on along the minus strand of BLSH010557893.1, from coordinate 25,287 downwards.
GGTCTGCAACTGTGCATCGCTTCAGAGGATGATCTGGGAGACTGGCCCTGCTACCAGTGGAGCTTATTCCTGAGACCTGCGGGCAGCTAAAGCAATCGATTCGGGAGAACTGAAAAGAGGGAGGCAGTGGAAGTCGACTGTGGGAGCCAGAGGACTGGAGTGTCATCATCATCATCTCCAATCTCATCATTACCATCATTCAAGCAGCGGGGTCATCCTCTACAGTCAGTGTTTCTGTTGGGTGAGCAGGCTAAGGCCCATCAATACAGCACTGAACACATATAATCCAATCTCTCATACTTATTGCTATTGGAGATTTAAGCACTAACACAGAACATGAGAAACTGGAGTATAACTTCTTAAGCTCTTTTTACAGGATTGCTGTCAGCTCCATCCTTATTACAAAGTCAGTGATCACTGTGACATTCTTTATTTTACTGCATTTTATCCTGTGGCTAAAGTGGTTTTTGAGACCCCCAAAGGTAACCTAACTCATCAGGTGGGGTTGGTGCCTCACTTACCACATGATGCCATTGTGGGGAGGGATTTTCCAAAATTGTGGGAACTCTGGGATGGTCCTGAACCCCCCAATGAGGCCCCTAGAGGCCAGGAAGAGGAATCCCAGGTATCCTCTGAGAATGGTGAGACTTCTTCAAATTTTGCCTTCTCGGTGTTGGCCAGAGACACTCGGGAAACTGGGGAGGGACCAACACCTTCAGACGAAAACATGCCGTCTGTGGAGTTTGCTGATTTAGAGGTTCACAGGGAAAATTTTGCCACAGAACAAGTAAAGGACCCCACCCTGATAAAGGCGCGGGAAAATGTGGTAACGATAGATGGTGAATTAGTGAACCCAGATCAGTCCTGCAGTTACCCATACTTTATGGTGGAAAGGGATCTGTTGTATCGGGTTGCCCAAATGGCGGATAAAACCATTGAGCAACTTGTGGTACCCAAACCCTATAGGAAGTTGGTATTGGAATTAGCACATGGGCACATTATGGGAGGTCATTTGGGGGCTGAGAAAACCAGAGAGAGTATTGCAAAGGTTCAATTGGCCTGGGGTCCTGAAGGAAATAGAAAACTATTGTTCCTCCTGCCCTGTGTGTCAGAAGTCGGCCCCTTTGTCGCATTTCCGTAACCCACTGGTACCTCTCCCCATCATTGGGGTCCCCTTTGAGAGGATTGCAATGGATTTGGTAGGACCGATACTGAAGTCTGCTAGGGGGCATCAGTACATTTTGGTCATAATGAACTATGCCACCCGCTATCCCGAAGTGATCCCTCTTAGAAATACCTCCGCCAAGACGATAGCCAAATAGCTATTTCTGGTCTTCAGCCATGTGGGTATTTGTAAGGAATTGCTTACAGACCAGGGTACCCCATTTATGTCCAGGGTAATGAAAGAGTTGTGCAAGTTGATCAAAGTGACAAAATTACGTACATCGGTGTATCACCCTCAAACAGATGGGTTGGTTGAAAGGTTCAACAAAACCCCAAAGCAAATGTTAAAAAGGGTGGTGGATCGAGATGGAAAGGATTGGGACTGTTTAATACCCTACTAGATCTTTGCTATTCGGGAAGTACCACAATACTCTACCGTGTTCTCGCCCTTCGAGTTACTCTATGGGAGACACCTAAGAGGGCTGTTGGATATCGCCAAGGAAACTTGGGAAAATGAGAGTTCTCCCTACCGGAGTGTGATTGAGCATGTTGCTCTGATGCAAGATAGAATTGCACAGGTAATGCCAATCATCAAAGAACACTTGGCCCAAGTGCAGTTAGCACAGCAAAGGGTGTATAACCGCAAGGCCAAGACCCATACTTTTTCACTGGGGGATAGGGTGTTGGTACTAATTCCTACGGTCAAAAGCAAATTCCTGGCCAAATAGCAGGGTCCATATGAGATAATTGAACAAGTGAGTGAGGTGAACTACAGGGTCAGACAACCAGGACGGCGAAAGCCAGAACAAATATATCACATTAATCTGTTGAAAGCCTGGAGGGATAGGGAGTCCCTAGTCGCAGAAACCTTGGTGTCGCAGACTCAGTCTGATTGCTTAATTCCTGAGGTGGGAATAGCAATCACATTATCAAAACCCCAAAAACAGGAGGTGAAAGAGTTTGTGCTCCGCAACAGAGAGGTGTTCTCTGAGCTGCCCGGACAAATATCTGGGGTAGAGCATGACATTATCAACCCGCCCAAACCCGATGGGAGCTGGAGATTTTGGACAATTTCCGGCAGTTGAATAAAGTTACAAAATTGACACCTACCCCATGCCACGCATAGATGAACTGATCGACCGACTGGGAACAGCCCGATGTATGGCGACCCTTGATCTCACCAAGGGGTATTGGCAAATTCCCCTAGCTCAGTCAGCAAAGGAGAAAACTGCATTTTTTTTTTGGTTCAAAAAGTTTTATTGAATAAACAACAGCAGTACATTACATGTAATACTTCATGAGACCAAGAACAGGCTATATTCACAATTGGGGAAAAAGACAGGATAGTTGGATGGTCAGAACCTAACATGTCATTAAACAGACAGGTAGAACTTAAGAAGGGCGGAAGGCTATGGAGAGAGGATTGATAGATGGAGGGGGCGCCCATGGGCAAAGGTTCCTAACCTTTGTGGCTGGAGATAGGAGATTAGGCTCATGAATGTCCGATCAAGGGTTAGCGCTGTCTTGGTGGCGATTAAGCAGTGCTGATGTTTCGGAGGAGGATTTTTTTTTACGTCAAAAGAGGAAACGACTGACTCGATCCCCTTAAACGGTTATGGG
>BLSH010557893.1:0-22493 GCA_018402905.1 Glandirana rugosa | reverse complement strand
AGGGTGGAGTCCTTAATTCGTTGTGTGATTGAGCATGTTGCTCTGATGCAAGATAGAATTGCACAGGTAATGCCAATCATCAAAGAACACTTGGCCCAAGTGCAGTTAGCACAGCAAAGGGTGTATAACCGCAAGGCCAAGACCCATACTTTTTCACTGGGGGATAGGGTGTTGGTACTAATTCCTACGGTCAAAAGCAAATTCCTGGCCAAATAGCAGGGTCCATATGAGATAATTGAACAAGTGAGTGAGGTGAACTACAGGGTCAGACAACCAGGACGGCGAAAGCCAGAACAAATATATCACATTAATCTGTTGAAAGCCTGGAGGGATAGGGAGTCCCTAGTCGCAGAAACCTTGGTGTCGCAGACTCAGTCTGATTGCTTAATTCCTGAGGTGGGAATAGCAATCACCTTATCAAAACCCCAAAAACAGAAGGTGAAAGAGTTTGTGCTCCGCAACAGAGAGGTGTTCTCTGAGCTGCCGGGACAAACATCTGGGGTAGAGCATGACATTATCAACCCGCCAGGTGAAAGGGTAAAACTTAAACCCTATCGAATACCAGAGGCCCGAAGGGAGGCAATACGAGGGGAAGTTCAATGAATGCTTGAATTAGGTGTGATTGAAGAGTCCCAGAGTGACTGGTCCAGCCCGATCGGTTTAGTGCCCATACCCAATGGGAGCTGGCGATTTTGGACGATTTCCGGCAGTTGAATAAAGTTACAAAATTGACACCTATCCCATGCCACGCATAGATGAACTGATCGACCGACTGGGAACAGCCCAATATATGATGACCCTTGATCTCACCAAGGGGAATTGGCAATTCTCCCCTAGCTGTGTCAGCAAAGGAGAAAATGGCATTTTTAACACCAGAGGGGGCATTCCAGTATAGAAGAATGCCATTTGGGTTACAAAATGCACCAGCCACATTCCAGCAGAAAATGGACAAAATTCTGAGGCCCCATCAGAAGTATGATGCAGCCTACTTGGACGATGTGATTATCCACAGTATGGATATGGTTATGGTATGGATCACATCTGCCAAAAGTGCAAGCCATACTAGACTCCATAAGGGAAGCTGGGTTCACGACCAATCCAAAAAAGTGTACCAATGGATAGGAAGAGGCCAAATATTTGGGGTACACTATTGGGGGGGAGTAATAAAACTCCAAGTCAACAAAGTGTAAGCCATAGAGAGTTGGCCAGAACAGCAAGAAGCAGGTTCAACTGTTCCTCGGAATTGCTGGATACTATCAGCGATTCATTCCTCACTTTGCTTCGCAGGCGGTGCCCCTAACCAACCTGACAAAAGGGCAAGAGTCTACCATGGTGAAATGGACCCTGGAGGCTGAAGCAACCTTCCAGGCTTTAAAAAAAGCCTTATGTAGCCAACCAGTGCTGTACCCCCCTGACTTGACTAAGAACTTTGTGGTACAGACTGATGTGTCAGACGTAGGCTTAGGAGCAGTGTTGTCCCAGATCTGGAAGGGGGCAGAGCACCCAGTCATTTATCTCAGCAGGAAACTGAAATCCCACAAAGAGAATTTTGCCACAATTGAGAAAGAGTGTCCAGCGGTGAAGTGGGCCTTAGATTCCCTACGATACTATTTGCTGGGTAGACACTTTGACCTGGTTACGGATCATGCGTCCTTAAAATGGGTGGCTCAAAACAAGGAGACCAATAGATGGGGTAAATAGGTGGTTCCTGGCCCTGCAGGAGTTTAACTTTACGGTGAAGCATCGCCCTGGTGTTCAAATGGGGAATGTGGATGCCTTGTCTCGGGTACCTGCGTGCCTGACTGCTTGTGTTACAAACCCCAGTTTAAAACAAGAGGGGGGGTTATGTGACAGCAGGCGGGTAAAATCACCTGCTTGCATCCAGGATGGCAGGTATATTTGTCCCAGGTTTAGACTCTATGCTGATTTCTACCACTTAGGGGAAGTGCTGAGAGTCTTGCAGGGGTAGAGGTAATGAGCCCAGCTGAGTTGAGCTGGCTCATTAAGGCCTTTACATAAACTCCCAGCAGGCATAGGTGAGTGCTCCACCCTGGAACCAGTTTCTGTGTTAGCAGGCTGGGGAGTGGACATCTTGTCTAGTAAGACCTGTGTGGCTGAGTTGCCCAGCTGATAGACAGGGAAACCTATTGTGCAGTCAGTGGCCAAGTGGCCTAGGATTTATTTTGTTGTTTGTTTTGCTGTTTTTTCACATTGTAAATAGTGTAAATAAACTGCCCTTTTGCTTTCATCTGCAACTGCTGTCTCGCTGTGCCTAAAATTGTGTAGTGAGCCCTTCCAGGGGGTCACACACACCCACTGCCGAGCTAACCCCCTTACAATATATATATATATATATATATATATATATATATATGCTGCATTCAGTGTAGACTATATATACAGTGCATTCGGTGGTATACAGTATATAATACAGTGTAGTGCGTTGTTGAAAAAAATCCCCATCATGTCCGGAAGGCCACCAAGGAGAGGCAGATGCTCCCAGGCCACTAAAAAGGACAAGCAGCCTCTGTGTCTACAGTGAAAAGTGGTGGTGATGGACATGGTGCATCCTCTGCAGACGGGTCACGCTTGTCCTTTTTTTCTGCTGTTGGCCATGGTATTGAGCCATAACATGCAGAAGAGTTGGTGGAGTGAATAACTAAGCCGTCCTCATCCTCTGTCACCCAGGCTCATACTAGTTTGTCTTACACCGCAGCTGCCAAAGCAGCCTATTCCACCAGCTCCTTGTCCCCAGTTACTACTCCAGTAGCCCCATCATCATGCAAGGAGGGGTCACCAGAATTACTTGACCATAGTGTCTGTTACATGCTGATGGAGGGTGCGCAGCAATTTGAAGGCTCGGATGTTGGTTCCCAGGTTGAGGAAGAGAGTAACTTAAGCCTAGAGAGAGGGAGTGCCACAGAAGGACAAGAAACTAACAGTCATGTTCCCCCAGCTGCAACATACTGCCAAGTTTGCTCCAGTGATGAGAAGGGAGGGGATGATGAGGACACTGACTGTACTTGGGTGCCTGAGAGAAGAGAGGAGGAAAGTGAGGAGGAGGAGGCACAACAATTGCATCACACCACAGAGCTCCACAGGTGCAGGGCACTGCTGACTCCCCAATGACTTCCAAAAGTTTGATAGTGTGGGCTTTTTTCAACACTTGTGCAGTAGATCGTACCGTTGCTGCTTGCAATCTATGTCTGAAGCGGATCAAGCACGGCCAGAACAGCAGCCGCTTGCCACCACATTCTTGACAAGACATATGATGACCTGCCATGCAGTCTGTTAGCAACAACACCTCAAAGACCTACATCATAAAACAAGGCGGACTTCTCCTTGCTCCTCATCTGTGACCTCAACCCCTACTATACCTCCAGTCCTCTTAAAAGTCTGCACTGAGAGGAATGAAGGTCTAGCAATAGGTGCCGCAAGTACCTGCAGCCAACCTGCTAGCAGTACACCACCAGTTGATGTAAGCAGGCAGATTTCCCTTCCCAGATGTTGAGCCGTAAAAAAAATACTGTTCCAGCCATCCACATGCTTTAGTGCTAGCTTGGCCAATCTGCTAGCACTACAACTGCTGCCTTTTCAGCTGGTAGACTCTGCCCCCTTTTGTGAATTTGTGAAATGTGCTGTACCACAGTGGCAGGTTCCAAAAAGAAATGTATTTTCACGTAAGGCCATTCCAGCTCTCTACCGTCATGTGGAAAGCACTGTTTTGGCCTCCTTGGACAAGGCGGTCAGCAACAAAGTTCACATTATTGCTGACTCATGGTCCAGCAGACATGGTCAGGGACGTTACCTTTCCTTCAAGGCGTACTGGGTAAATCTGCTGGTAGCTGGGAGTGGGAAGGATGCAGGACAGGGTTCATCATTGGAGCTAGTTCCACCACCATGCCTCCAAAACAATGATGGTGATTCTGCTATATCTGCTTCCTCCACCCCCTCTTCTTCTTTTTTCTTTTTGGCCTCTTCTGCAGCAGTGTCCTCTGAACCAGCAGTGCTCGCAAATGGTTTTATGGGGCTATGCAAGCAGTCAGGCTAAAAGATGCAATGAGGTGCTTGAGTTGGCATGTCTTGGGGAAAGGAGCCACAAAGGGGCAGATATTCTGCGACAGTGCATGTATCAGTGACACTGTCCCTCTAGTCTTCCTACTGGAGCACACGCTTCGTGAAATCATGGACAGGGCACTTGAGGCAGAACAGAGGGAGGAAGAGGTGGACTTTCTTTTCTCTCAAGGCCCCCTTTATAGAGGTAGCATTCCTGCAGGGCCACCAAACACACAGGAAGAAGAGGAGGAGGAGGATTGTGTCAGCATGGATGTAGAGGATAACACACAGCAGTCTTCAAGAGATCATGGTTTTCAGTCTCCAGAAACCCAAGGAGTTGTATGTAGCTGGGAGGAGGTAGTTCCAGACAATGCCATCCTTAGTGACCCAGAGGACTCTCACTTCTGCTCAAACTTACACTGCATGCTCTCCCTGATTCTGCAAATCCTGTGAATAGACCTCAGGGTTCCTGCTATCCAGAGGGAGCAGAGGATGAAACATCTTCAGGATAGCTTGAAATAAAGTTTGTGCAATGCCTTTCCAGACCATGGTAGGCTACCATGTGATGGTGCTGGACAACGTGTTTCTGAGGCTTCCTTCAGTTAGAGGAAGAGCGGTGAAGAAGGTGTCTGGCCAATGTCTTTAAACAATTTTTCAGTCCTCAGCACCCAGGGCTGATTGGTTCAAGCAACTATCGTTAATGTCTGCATTGTATGGTGCAGGAATATCTAGGGGCAAGAGCAGACTTGGAGACCTTTCCAACTGAGCATCGACTGAGTTACTGGGTCTTGAGGACTGTCCTGAACGTGCTCAATATGCAATCAAACTACTGGCCTGTCCTGCATCTTGCGTGCTTTCTGAACAGACATTTGGTGCTGCTGGAGGGTACCTAACGGATCAAAGAGTGCGCCTGTCCACAGACTCCGTTGACAGGCTCACATTTATAAAAATGAATCAGTCCTGGATCAGCAGCTGTCAAACCCCTGATGCTGATGCTACTGATTGAATTAGCTAGGGATGCCTTGAAGACTGCCTATGCTGCCTATCCTATTCCTCCTGAATCCTGCTAGCTTCCAACAATATTTTGGGTTTAGGGCACCACCAACACCTAAGGCGCAATTTTTCTCCACCTGTTTGACTGGGGCATGTCATTACAATTTTTAAAAATAAATTACAACTGCAGGGCCCGTTCCTGTGCCCAACAAGATTAACTGTGAGGGTTTACAGTGTTCTGCCAGGACCAACACCCAAGGCCCAATTTTTCTGCACCTGTTTGACTGGGGCATGTCATTACAATTTTATAGAGTGCAGTTTCCGTAGTTATTATAATAAAGTTCAGACTATATGGTGCAGTCAGTGTAGTATATATAACACAGTGTATTGAAGTGGTTAAGGGGAACCCCGCCCCAAAAAATAAAAAAAAGGGCCTGGTTTCGATTTTGGGTGACCCCAACGCAATTTTTTTCCGTGATTTTTTATCTATATTGCCGGGAGCCGGCAATACATTACAGTCGCAAGCAAGTTCAAATTACTTTTTTTCTGTCATTTTGCTGCAGCACTTTTCTAAACATCACACAGATGCACCACTTTACAGACAGAGGGACCCCCCGGCACAATATTTAAAGGAATATTTAATTTTAATTTTTTCACTTGAAGCATTGAAATCGCTGCTCCTGAAAAAACGATTGTTTTAAAAACTTTTTTTTTGCATTGATCCATGTCCCCTAGGGCAGGATCTGGGTCCCCATACACTTTTTATGGCAATAACATTGCATATAAGCCTTTAAACTTAGCACTTTTGTTTTTTCCTGTTCGAGTGCCATTGATTTTAATAGGGTTCACGTATTTGCCTGTTCGCAAGTTCTGGTGTGAACCGAATCAGGGGGGTGTTCGGCTCCATACCTAGTCAGGAAAATTTATAATAAAAAGTGCTATTTTTATAGAATTTGGTGACTTTACTTTGTGGCACCTTAAAAATCACCCATTGTGTGTGATATACAGGTGCATCTCAAAAAATTGGAATATCATCAAAGAGTTAATTTATTTCAGTAATTCAATTCAAAAAGTGAAACTCATTTACTTTATATATAGATGTGTTACACACAGAGTGATATATTTCAAGCATTTCTTTCTTTTAATTTTGAAGATTATGGCTTACAGCGAGTGACACCCAAAAATTCAGTAATTCAGAAAATTAGGATATTACATAAGACTAATAAAAAAAAAGGATTTTTAATACAGAAATGTTTGCTTATTGAAGTCTGTCCATGTACAGTATAGGGTGTCCATGTACAGTATAGGGTGCCCCATGTACAGTATAGTGTGTCCCATGTACAGTATAGTGTGTCCATGTACAGTATAGGATGCCCCATGTACAGTATAGTGTGTCCCATGTACAGTATAGGGTGTCCCATGTACAGTATAGTATATCCCATGTACAGTATAGTGTGTCCCATGTACAGTATAGGATGTCCCATGTACAGTATAGGGTGTCCCATGTACAGTATAGTGTGTCCCATGTACAGTATAGGATGTCCCATGTACAGTATAGGATGTCCCATGTACAGTATAGTGTGTCCCATGTACAGTATAGGATGTCCCATGTACAGTATAGTATCCCCCATGTACAGTATAGTGTGTCCCATGTACAGTATAGGATGTCCCATGTACAGTATAGGGTGTCCCATGCACAGTATAGGGTGTCCCATGTACAGTATAGTGTGTCCCATGTACAGTATAGTGTGTCCCATGTACAGTATAGTATATCCCATGTACAGTATAGGATGTCCCATGTACAGTATAGTGTGTCCCATGTACAGTATAGGATGTCCCATGTACAGTATAGGGTGTCCCATGCACAGTATAGGGTGTCCATGTACAGTATAGTGTGTCCCATGTACAGTATAGGATGTCCCATGTACAGTATAGGGTGTCCCATGTACAGTATAGGGTGTCCATGTACAGTATAGTGTGTCCCATGCACAGTATAGGTTGCCCCATGTACAGTATAGTGTGTCCCATGTACAGTATAGGATGCCCCATGTACAGTATAGGGTGCCCCATGTACAGTATAGTGTGTCCCATGTACAGTATAGTGTGGCCCATGTACAGTATTGTGTGTCCCATGTACAGTATAGGGTGTCCATGTACAGTATAGGGTGTCCCATGTACAGTATAGGTTGCCCCATGTACAGTATAGGGTGCCCCATGTACAGTATAGGGTGTCCCATGTACAGTATAGGGTGTCCCATGTACAGTATAGGGTGCACCATGTACAGTATAGTGTGTCCCATGTACAGTATAGGGTGTCCCATGTACGGTATAGGGTGCCCCATGTACAGTATAGGGTGCCCCATGTACAGTATAGTGTGTCCCATGTACAGTATAGGGTGCCCCATGTACAGTATAGTGTGTCCCATGTACAGTATAGTGTGGCCCATGTACAGTATAGTGTGTCCCATGTACAGTATAGGATGTCCCATGTACAGTATAGTGTGTCCCATGTACAGTATAGGATGTCCCATGTACAGTATAGGGTGCCCCATGTACAGTATAGTGTGTCCCATGTACAGTATAGGATGTCCCATGTACAGTATAGTGTGGCCCATGTACAGTATAGGGTGTCCCATGTACAGTATAGGATGTCCCATGTACAGTATAGTGTGGCCCATGTACAGTATAGTGTGTCCCATGTACAGTATAGGATGTCCCATGTACAGTATAGTGTGTCCATGTACAGTATAGTGTGTCCATGTACAGTATAGGGTGTCCCATGTACAGTATAGTGTGTCCATGTACAGTATAGTGTGGCCCATGTACAGTATAGTGTGTCCCATGTACAGTATAGGGTGTCCCATGTAGAGTATAGTGTGGCCCATGTACAGTATAGGGTGTCCCATGTACAGTATAGTGTGGCCCATGTACAGTATAGGGTGTCCCATGTACAGTATAGTGTGGCCCATGTACAGTATAGGGTGTCCCATGTACAGTATAGGATGTCCCATGTAGAGTATAGTGTGGCCCATGTACAGTATAGGGTGTCCCATGTAGAGTATAGCGTGTCCCATGTACAGTATAGTGTGTCCATGTACAGTATAGTATATCCCATGTACAGTATAGGGTGTCCCATGTACAGTATAGGGTGTCCCATGTACAATATAGGATGTCCCATGTACAGTATAGGGTGCCCCATGTACAGTATAGTGTGTCCCATGTACAGTATAGTGTGTCCATGTACAGTATAGGGTGTCCATGTACAGTATAGGGTGCCCCATGTACAGTATAGGGTGTCCCATGTACAGTATAGGGTGCACCATGTACAGTATAGGGTGTCCCATGTACAGTATAAGATGTCCCATGTACAGTATAGTGTGTCCCATGTACAGTATAGGGTGTCCATGTACAGTATAGGATGTCCCATGTACAGTATAGGGTGTCCATGTACAGTATAGGATGTCCCATGTACAGTATAGGGTGTCCCATGTACAGTATAGGGTGTCCCATGTACAGTATAGTGTGTCCCATGTACAGTATAGGGTGTCCCCCATGTACAGTATAGTGTGTCCATGTACAGTATAGTATATCCCATGTACAGTATAGGGTGTCCCATGTACAGTATAGGGTGTCCCATGTACAGTATAGTGTGTCCCATGTACAGTATAGTATATCCCATGTACAGTATAGGGTGTCCCATGTACAGTATAGGGTGTCCCATGTACAGTATAGGGTGTCCCATGTACAGTATAGTGTGTCCATGTACAGTATAGGATGTCCCATGTACAGTATAGTGTGGCCCATGTACAGTATAAGATGTCCCATGTACAGTATAGGATGTCCCATGTACAGTATAGTGTGTCCCATGTACAGTATAGGATGTCCCATGTACAGTATAGGATGTCCCATGTACAGTATAGGATGTCCCATGTACAGTATAGTGTGGCCCATGTACAGTATAGGATGTCCCATGTACAGTATAGTGTGGCCCATGTACAGTATAGTGTGTCCATGTACAGTATAGGATGTCCCATGTACAGTATAGGATGTCCCATGTACAGTATAGTGTGTCCCATGTACAGTATAGGGTGCCCCATGTACAGTATAGGGTGCCCCATGTACAGTATAGTGTGTCCCATGTACAGTATAGTGTGTCCATGTACAGTATAGGGTGTCCATGTACAGTATAGGGTGCCCCATGTACAGTATAGGGTGTCCCATGTACAGTATAGGGTGCACCATGTACAGTATAGGGTGTCCCATGTACAGTATAAGATGTCCCATGTACAGTATAGTGTGTCCCATGTACAGTATAGGGTGTCCATGTACAGTATAGGATGTCCCATGTACAGTATAGGGTGTCCATGTACAGTATAGGATGTCCCATGTACAGTATAGGGTGTCCCATGTACGGTATAGGGTGCCCCATGTACAGTATAGGGTGCCCCATGTACAGTATAGTGTGTCCCATGTACAGTATAGGATGTCCCATGTACAGTATAGTGTGTCCCATGTACAGTATAAGATGTCCCATGTACAGTATAGTGTGTCCCATGTACAGTATAGTGTGTCCCATGTACAGTATAGGGTGCCCCAGGTACAGTATAGGGTGCCCCATGTACAGTATAGGGTGTCCCCCATGTACAGTATAGTATATCCCATGTACAGTATAGTATATCCCATGTACAGTATAGTGTGTCCCATGTACAGTACAGCACTCAGTACTTGGTTGGGGCGTCTTTTGCATGAATTATGGCATCAAGGTTGCGTGGCATGGAGGCGATTAACCTGTGGCACTATATAAAATGCAAATACCGCGCTAAAAAGTAACAACCCGTGCTACAGGTGCTAAAACACAATCGTGCAAAAACCCAATTGTGCAAAAAGAAAAAAACATACAATATATAATATAACATAAATGTGAATATTAAATAAATAAATAATCACACAGCTGCTGCTTTAAATAAAAAATCAAAGATAAAGTCAACACTCGTGTAATAAGTCCAGTGTTAGCAGCGCTTCCAGAGTAATATGGTAGATTACAAAGTAAATAATGATATTAAAAGTTCAGTGAAAAAGTGCCAGTGCCAGGAAAAATAAATTGCCCGTGCTGGAATCAAAACTTCCTAAACTTTATATAAATAATCTTCAATCAGTGTCCTCCACCTCTGTTCACCACGTGCAAAAAGATAAAAAATGGAGGCTCACCAGAAATATGGATACACAACGCCTTTGGGTATATCTGTGGGGAACTCAGCATAGGAACATCACACCCAGAATGTCTGCTTCCAATCCAACACTGCAGGAGCACTCAAGCCAGCTTGTGTATAATCGCATCCAGGGGATTCCTTCACCAATATATCTCCAGACACCTCCACAAGCTGTAGCTGATCAGCTCACATCGCCATGAGGAGAAAGATCAAAAAGACACCCCTCATAGTGCATCACTTTTTAAAATTTAGCTCATTTATTCAAACATATATTGCGCTTACATTTAAACAGTTTCAACAGGATATTGTATGTGCATAAGGTACGCAGGTTACCAAACAGCAGTGGTACGTCCGAATCCTCCTCTCCTCTCGGCGTCCCGGCTGCTGGTGACTCAATCAACCTCAGGTTACCGTGTGGCCACGCCTCTGACGCGTTTCGTCACTTCCTGACTTGATCACAGGGGGTCCTGTTGAAACTGTTTAAATGTAAGCGCAATATATGTTTGAATAAATTAGCTAAATTTTAAAAAGTGATACACTATGAGGGGTGTCTTTTTGATTTTTTGTCCATGGTCATACCTACACACTCCTCTCCTGTACCCACTGTCCATGGTCATACCCTCCACACTCCTCTCCTGCACCCATTGTCATACCCTCCACACTCCTCTCCTGTACCCACTGTCCATTGTCATACCCTCCACACTCCTCTCCTGCACCCACCGTCCATTGTCATACCCTCCACACTCCTCTCCTGCACCCACTGTCCATGGTCATACCCTCCACACTCCTCTCCTGTACCCACTGTCCATGGTCATACCCTCCACACTCCTCTCCTGCACCCACTGTCCATGGTCATACCCTCCACACTCCTCTCCTGTACCCACTGTCCATTGTCATACCCTCCACACTCCTCTCTTCTCCTGTACATACTGCCCACTATCATAGAGTATCAATGAAAGAAAGGGCTGACAGCACTCCAGCTGTCCTGTAAAAATCCCATTGTGAGTAAACGTTCAAAAGCTGATTACATCCACAAATGTCCAGATACAATGCAGAAAAAAATGCAGGATAGCAATAGATAGACGCGTTTCACAAAATTATATTCGCTTAGTCATTATCTATCAGAGACCGTCAATGAAGATATACCGTATCTCACAAAAGTAAGTACATCCCTCACATTTGTGAATATTTTCTTCTATCTTTTCATGTGACAACACTGAAGAAATGACTTTGCTACAATGTAAAGTAGTGAGTGTACAGCTTGTATAACAGTGTAAATTTACTGTCCCCTCAAAATAATCCTGGTATGTCCTTGTTTGAGGGGTTATTTATTCCCCTACTCTACGTCTTCACCTATCTGGTAATTTTGGTTTGCTCTCCTGTCATTGATATCTTCCTTTCACTGGCACTAGCCTATGTACTACTATTTGCTTTGCTTTGTATCCCTCATTTGTATGCACTTATACTTCACTCCGAGGACTGTGATTCCATATGCTACCACTTTATTCCACTCGGTATTGGTCTTTTTACCTTTCTACAGTTGTGGCACTGCTGAGGTGTTATGGAAGCCCAGGTTGCTTTGATAGTGGACTTCAGCTCATCTGCATTGTTGAGTCTGGTGTCTCTCATGGGGTTTCAGGTCAGACAAGTTTGAAGGCCAACCAAGCCCAGTGATCCCATGATCATGTGACCAGGAATTGGTAGTTTTGGCATTGTGGGCGGTGCCAAATCCTGCTGGAAAATGAAATCAGCATCTCCATAAATCTGGCCAGCAGAGGGAAGCATAAAGAGCTCTACAATTTCCTACTAGAGGGCTGCGCTGACTTTGGACCTTGATAAAACACAGTGGACAACACCAGCAGATGACATGGCTCCCCAAATCATCACTGACTGTACTACAGGAAATGGTCAGAGACTGCAGATATAGTATAGGAGATGGACAGAGATGTCAGAGACTGCAAACATACTGTACCAGATGGTCAGAGACTGGCCTGTCTTGCCCTTCGTTCCCTCTTCCAGCCTACGTTTATATCTAGTCCTCTTTTTCTCGTTTCTTCTTTCTAATTTTTATTGGAATCCTCTACTTCCTTATCTTTCCTTTCTATGCCACTCTCTTCATCTTTTTCTCTTTTTCACCCTTCCTACCCTTCTAACTAACCCACTGCTGTTGTTGTTCTTCTTCTCCTCTCTTCCCTCTCTATCTCACCCTCCTTTCACCAAACCAACGTCTTCTTCTTCTTCTTCTTCTTCTTCTTCTCCTCTTTGCTTCTCCCCTTCTCCCCTTCTTCTTCTCTCTCCTCTCTATCTCACATTCCCCCTTCTCACCTTTTTATCTCCCCCTTTCATCTATTATCTCTCTCATCGTCTTTCTTCCCGTCTATCTCACCTTCTTCCCCTTCCCCCGCTCTCCTCTTCTAGCCCTTCTATTTCACCTTCTTCCTCTATCCCCTCTCACTCTTCCATCTCCCATCCATGGTGGAATGTCTTCTCCATGACCGGTCTTACCTCTATCAGTCTGCAGCAGATGGAGAGAAGAACCTTCCACCTCCTCGGAATATTCCAGAGTAACAGGCGATGACTCAAATTTATTCTTAATTTATTTACAGAACTGATAACTCAGCAACATCCTTCCTGCTGATATTTGTGAAATCTTCTTTTTAAGCAGGCGAGAAGCCGTCCCTAAACTACATTTTTTTTAAATACTGTTCACTGTCACCCCTCCACACTCCTCTCCTGCACCCACTGTCCATGGTCATCCCCTCCACACTCCTCTCCTGTACCCACTGTCCATGGTCATACCCTCCACACTCCTCTCCTGCACCCACTGTCCATGGTCATACCCTCCACACTCCTCTCCTGCACCCACCGTCCATTGTCATACCCTCCACACTCCTCTCCTGTACCCACTGTCCATTGTCATACCCTCCACACTCCTCTCTTCTCCTGTACATACTGCCCACTATCATAGAATATCAATGAAAGAAAGGGCTGACAGCACTCCAGCTGTCCTGTAAAAATCCCATTGTGAGTAAACGTTCAAAAGCTGATTACATCCACAAATGTCCAGATACAATGCAGAAAAAAATGCAGGATAGCAATAGATAGACGCGTTTCACAAAATTATATTCGCTTAGTCATTATCTATCAGAGACCGTCAATGAAGAAATACCGTATCTCACAAAAGTAAGTACATCCCTCACATTTGTGAATATTTTCTTCTATCTTTTCATGTGACAACACTGAAGAGCTGACACTTTGCTACAATGTAAAGTAGTGAGTGTACAGCTTGTATAACAGTGTACATTTGCTGTCCCCTCAAAATAATCCTGGTATGTCCTTGTTTGAGGGGTTATTTATTCCCCTACTCTACGTCTTCACCTATCTGGTAATTTTGGTTTGCTCTCCTGTCATTGATATCTTCCTTTCACTGGCACTAGCCTATGTACTACTATTTGCTTTGCTTTGTATCCCTCATTTGTATGCACTTATACTTCACTCCGAGGACTGTGATTTCATATGCTACCACTTTATTCCACTCGGTATTGGTCTTTTTACCTTTCTACAGTTACACCTTAGTCACTCTTGGTGGCAACTAGTGGATCCCCCCCCCCCCCCCCCAACCTACCAATCCCCAATATATACCTTAGATATAACTTGTACTCATTACATCTATATTGCTATACATATACCAATTTCCTATGTTTGACATTATTGTAGGTTCAAAGGGGGCAGGTTTCTTTCCATGCCAATTACCTGGCACATTCTATTCATTTTACACTGCCTCTGCCCTGCCTGGTCCCCCGTGGCGGATGGAATTCCCCTGCCTCAGCCCCAGGGTGGACACTGTTGTTGGCACTTCCTTCACTCATTTTAGGCAATTTATGTTATTGAGCTGACATGTAAGTAGCTTATTCTCCTCTTTCATGTTCTCCTTTTTTCAATCCCACCAGGATTGGATTAAACTATTTATTCCATTTATATCTACAGCTACAGATTAATACAGCATTGCACTCCTGATGAGTGGCTATTACGCCATGAAGCGCGTAGATCAATGCTCATATCAAATGAATTCTGTACCATTTCATCATGTATTCATCATGTAATTCATTTCATCTATGCATGTAAATTCATGATTTTTTTATTAATATATGTGTCATGCCAGCCATGTGTCATGACTTATGTTGATTGGATTAATGTATTTCAATGTGATTATGCGACCTTCATTAGTATGTTGAATACATTTCTACATTTTATACATCTTGTACTCTCTTTCTTTGGGGCATACCTCATTTAAAGTCCCACGACCAAATCCCTTTGCTCCATATGTTATATAGGGATGGAGGTATGCCACAGTGATAGTGACAGTTCACACTTTTTTTCCCCTCAAAATAACTCAACACACAGCCATTAATGTTTAAACTTCTGGCAACAAAAGTGAATACCCCTAAGTGAAAATGTCCAAATTGGGCCCAAAGTGTCAACATTTTGTGTGGCCACCATTATTTTCAAGCACTGCCCTAACCCTCTTGGGCAAGGAGTTCACCAGAGCTTCATAGGTTGCCACTGGAATCCTCTTCCCTTCCTCCATGATGACATCACAGAGCTGGTGGATGTTACCACCTTGCGTTCCTCCACCTTCCATTTGAGGATGCCCCAGAGATGCTCAATAGGGTTTAGGTCTGGAGACGCTTGGTCAGTCCATCACCTTTACCCTCAGCTTCTTTAGCAAGGCAGTGGTAGTCTTGGAGGTGTTTGGGATCGTTATCATGTTGGAATATTGCCCTGCGGCCCAGTCTCTGAAGGGAGGGGATCATGCTCTGCTTCAGTATGTCACAGTACATGTTGGCATTCATGGTTCCCTCAATGAACTGTATCTCCCCAGTGCCGGCAGCACTCATGCAGCCCCAGACCATGACATTCCCACCTCCATGCTTGACTGTAGGCAAGACACACTTGTCTTTGTACTCCTCACCTGGTTGCCGTCACACACGCTTGACACCATCTGAACCAAATTAGTTTATCTTGGTCTCATCTGACCACAGGACATGGTTCAAGCAATCCATGTCCTTAGTCTGCTTGTCTTCAAGAGGCTTCCTTCTGGGATAACAGCCATGCAGACCAATTTGATGCAGTGTGTGGCGTATGGTCTGAGCACTGACAGGCTGACCCCCCACCCCTTCAACCTCTGCAGCAATGCTGGCAGCACTCATACGTCTATTTCACAAAGACAACCTCTGGATATCACGCTGAGCACTGCACTCAATTTCTTTGGTCGACCATGGTGAGGCGCTGTTCTGAGTAGAACCTCTCCTGTTAAACCGCTGTATGGTCTTGGCCACTGTGCTGCAGCTCAATTTCAGGGTCTTGACAATCTTCTTATATCCTAGGCCATCTTTATGTAGAGCAACATTTTTTTTTTCCAGAAACCTCAGAGAGTTCTTTGCCATGAGGTGCCATGTTGAACTTCCAGTGACCAGTATGAGAGAGTGAGAGCGATAACACCAAATTTAACACACCTGCTCCCCATTCACACCTGAGACTTTGTAACACTAATGCGTCACATGACACCAGGGAGGGGGAATGGCTAATTGGGCCCAATTTGGACATTTTCACTTGGGGGTATACTCACTTTTGTTGCCAATGGTTTAGACATTAATGGCTGTGTGCTGAGTTATTTTGAGGGTGCAGCAAATTTACACTGTTATACAAGCTGTACACTCACTACTTTACATTGTAGCAAAGTGTCATTTCTTCAGTGTTGTCACATGAAAAGATAGAATAAAATATTTTCAAAAATGTGAGCGGTGTACTTCCTTTTGTGAGATACTGTATATCAGGGATATGCAATTAGCGGACCTCCAGCTGTTGCAGAACTACAAGTCCCATCATGCCTCTGCCTCTGGGTGTCATGCTTGCGGCTGTCAGAGTCTTGCT
This sequence comes from Glandirana rugosa, assembly GCA_018402905.1. Taxonomy (NCBI): domain Eukaryota; kingdom Metazoa; phylum Chordata; class Amphibia; order Anura; family Ranidae; genus Glandirana; species Glandirana rugosa. The sequence goes on along the minus strand of BLSH010557893.1, from coordinate 6,300 downwards.
ATGCCTCATGGGACTTGTAGTTCTGCATCATCTGGAGGTCCGCTAATTGCATATCCCTCATATACAGTATTTCACAAAAGTAAGTACACCCCTGCTGTATATGTAGTGCTAAAACAGCTGATGGCCGGACTCTAATAATGCTAATTAACCCTTCCTATGTGTGGTATATTGCTACATAGTGAAAACATACATTAAACATGCTACATTCTATCACCATAAAATCAATATACTGTACAATTGTATCTAAATGACAAGAACTGAAACTAGAAAGAAAACAAAGAAAAAAAGTGTTGTCAACTTACAAATAACCACAGCAAAAAGAAAAGGAACATAAAACTAAAAATAAATGAGGGATCCCTCCTGCCATGTAGTAATAATAATAATAATAATAATAGTAAAAATATCTAAACCTTAAACATCATTGAAAGGAGGGGAACCTCATTGCTTGTAGCCCCTGAACACCACTGCATATTAAATTGATATATATAAATATAAAGCACGACAGAGGGTATAAACCTACAGAACTTATATCCACGAGTCAATTTGAAAAACCCTCAAAAAACCTCAAAGAGAGGAAAGAGGGTTCAGATTAAATTAACTGTAAGGTGGAATTCATTATTTCTCATCATATATCTCTGTAATGAAATATTATTAGTTGTACATTTTACCACATCTGGTGGGACTGTCCCTTAGCAAAGGAATTCTGGAAGCAAATCTTCCTTATCTCCTCCAAAGCCTTAGAGACAAGAATTGCTCCTGACCCATCGATTGCTCTACTCAACCTGAAACCAAGCCAGTGGACTTCCTCTCAATTTAAGCTGTTAGTCTTCCTCACGACCGCAGCTAAGCAGACAATTGCCAAGGCTTGGAGATCCCCTGCGCTGGTTGTGGCTGAGACCAGAGGCAGAATGAATAAGGCCCTTATACATGCTAAAATGGAAGCCATAGAATACGCAAACTTGAGAAAATTTGGGACCCCTGGGTTAGAAATTGCCTAGCACCTGACTTTGATAGGAACCTTCTGATGCCGTAACCACCTCCCGCACCACTTATTATTTCAGTCTCCTATTTGACATATGAGCCACTGATCCCGGAAAGCTAGTCCTACCCACCCTGTCCTTCCTTACATCCAGCTATTCTAGCCGCCACCGTTCTCTTCTCTACCTCTCCCGCTCACTTTTCCCCTCTCTGTCTTCCCTTTTCTTACCTCTCTCTCAGTACTATACTCAATTCAATGCCATCTCGTCTACCCTCCATTACTCAGCTTAGCATTTCTATGAATTTTTACTATTCTAGCTTATAGTTTCTTCCAATTTAACCAGCACTTCTGAGACTGAGTTTGGGTAGGTTAAGTATTATTCTCAAAGTTAGTCTGCACTAGAGTTGAGCGAACCCGAACTGTAAAGTTCAGGTCCGTACCGAACTTTGGGGTGTCCGTGACCCGGACCCGAACCCGAACATTTGAAAAAAAGTTTGGGTTCGGGGTTCGGGTATTTGATCCCGCCTGTTGAATAGCTGCAGGGCAGCCAATCAACAAGCGTTTCACTGGTTTGCCCTTAGAAGCCATCACAGCCATGCCTACTAATGGCATGGCTGTGATTGGCCAGTGCATCATGTGACCCAGCCTCTGTATAAGCTGGAGTCACGTAGTGCTGCATGTCACATGCTCTCAGGCTAGTGTAGGGAGAGGATGCTGCTGGCGCTGTGAGGGACAGATTGCAGATATAATAACATCTCATCCTGCATTACAGAACGATCTGATTGTGGACTAGGTAGAGATTACTACTACTACTGCTTTGAGGGACAGATTGCAGATCTCATCCTGCATTACAGAACGTTCTGATTGTGGATTAGGTAGAGTCTACTGCTTAGAGGGACAGATTATTGTTCTAAAATCATTGCCTACTCCTATAGGGTCAGGTTCCTGCTGTTGCTGTAAGGGACAGATTACTGTTCTAAGATCATTTTACTTCCTTTTGCAGCCCTCCAGCACTTTCCAGGACTTGTTTACAGTTATTTTTGTGCCGAAAAGTTTGGGTCCCCATTGACTTCAATGGGGTTCAGGGTTCGGGGTCAAGTTCTGTACTGAATCCGAACTTTTTCACGCTGAACCCAAACATCCAGGTGTTCGCTCAACTCTAGTCTGCACTCCTTTTATCTATGTGTATAAATGTTGATGTTTATATACTGAAGCGCTTTAGCGTCCACAGCTGCCCCCTCACCCCTGCGGCACAGTGTGATCCCAGCGGGGTGCCCTGGGGCCTGAGTGCACAGAGTAAATAAGACCCAATATTGAGGTTTCACGTCTGTTATGATCAAAATGTACCCAAAATAAATATGGAAGTTGTTGTATCCCATCTAACCACTTTTCTTGTTAAACTACATGGTATGACGCATATAAGCTTTGCAATGCTTCTTTTTGTTTCTTCAATAAAAATATTGAACAAGAAATATTATTAGTTATAAGTGGTGCTAAAAAAGGGAAATAAGTGTGGGTGGGGGGGCAGGGGGGCATACAATAGAAAGAGATGAGCCACAAAGTGAGTTAATAGGGATTGTTGCACATCTCCGGAAACCCAAGTGTGACAGAAAAGTCTATAGAACAGGGAAAACCGATTGCAACAGAAACAAAATCACCAGTAGAATGTTTCCTATCTATCAGAATATAGACGATACCATAAAGAGAACTAACTAACGAGTCAAATAACATCGCCTGATGACATTGTCGAAAAGGGGCAGAGCAGGGGGTGACCTTAAAATGATGCCCCCCATGAAAAAAGTTCTGGGGACGCCCATGTTGGCAGGGGGCCTGTCTGGTGGAGGCAATGCCTGAGTGTGTTGTGATGCAAGGGAGCCGTACGGCGTGGCCGAACCCTCGTGTTGGGGTCTGCGGTAGGGGAGAAGGACGGTCAGTGCTGTTTGGGCTGGAGTGAACCGAAGGGACCACCTGACATGGAGAGACCGCCACTGTGGCTCAGGAGGACATGTTGTGTCGGTGAGGTGTCATCATCATCATCTGCACACTGCTGTCAGTGTCACCGTGAGAGTCAAAGTCATGTGAGTGTGCGCCCATTCTAATTTTTTGCCATCCTGAGTCCTGTCTCTGAGCTTCTTACTTACTATATTGAAAATAAAATAAGAAATATGTAGCATGTTTAATGTATGTTTTCACTATGTAGCAATATAGCACACATAGAAAGGGTTAATTAGCATCATTCGATTCCGGCCATCAGCACTAAATATATATCTTCATTGCCAGTCTCTGATAGATAATGACTAAGCGAATATAATTTAGTGAAACGCGTCTATCTATTGCTATCCTGCATTTTTATCTGAATTGTATCTGGCCATTTGTGGATGTAATCAGCTTTTGAACGTTTACCCACAATAAATTAGGGTAATTACAGGACAGCTGGAGTGCTGACAACCCTTTCTTTCATTGATACTCTATGCAGTTCACGGACTGGATGTGCGCCAAAGGAAAATGGTAACCACCAGCCTCACCTGGTGCGGTTAAGCCCTGCTTAGGATTACCTGTCCACTGTCATACCCTCCACACTCCTCTCCTGTACATACTGCCCACTGTCATACCCTCCACACTCCTCTCCTGTACATACTGCCCACTGTCATACTCTCCACACTCCTCTCCTGTACATACTGCCCACTGTCATACCCTCCACACTCCTCTCCTGTACATACTGCCCACTGTCATACCCTCCACACTCCTCTCCTGTACATACTGCACACTGTCATACCCTCCACACTCCTTTCCCCTACATACTGCCCACTGTCATACCCTCCACACTCCTCTCCTGTACATACTGCCCACTGTCATACCCTCCACACTAGGGCTGCGGAATTGAATTGATGCATCGCGACGACAGCCCGCGATGCGGCATCACTGCAGCGACCATCAATAATCGATTCACACGTGATGATGTCATCCGCGCTCGCCGTGTCTCGCCGGAAACAGCCGAAAGGAGCCGAGGGTGAGCTGCGCCTCTTCTGACGTCATCCACAGCGGTGGCGGCATTGCGGCGTGGACTGGAGCCGAGATAGAACACGCAGGAGGGGAGACTGAGAGTCTGAGACACGTGCAGCCAGTGAGTGTCCCCAGGCCCAGCAGAGATACTCCACAGAGTCCACAGTCCTCCTCACGCTGAGTGTCAGAGCTTTGCTGCCTGAAGAAAACTGACCCAAGGGATCCAGGCCTGAGGCCTCAGGCTGCCAGCGTCGCTTGTCCCTCCATCCTCACCTCTGCCTCACCTCACAGGCTGCTGCATGGAACCACCACAGACCAGACCACCAGTGCCCCATTCATCATCAGACAGGTACCTCTCATACAATCCTAATGAGTTAATTAATACTACTAAAAATACTAGTACACTTACACTATATATTTAATGTAGGGCTGTGTCTCTGCCGCACCTCATACCTGTACCTCACCTAACATAATTAATAACTTAACTTGTGCTGCTCTATAATAAAAAAGTAGTCCACAGAGGTTTAAATAAATACCATGGCATTGGCAGTCCATATTATAATCCAAGTTAAAATAAACCAAACCCATCCCGATTCCGCCTACGTCATCGAAGGTGACAGGCAGCCCTATTCCCCCACTTCCCTCATAGAGAGACTGAGCCATTACTGTTTGTTGCCTTCATAAGAAAAGCAGCAGCCAAGTAGTGTTGTGTATTTTTTATTTAACTTGTATAGCAAACTTTGCTTTGCTTTTGCTTTTATGGTCACATGACATGAGTTGACAGTTGACTTGACACAGTGACTTAATTCATTTTTTTTTTCTCTTTTTTTTTATACTGACAGAGTCCGTAGTCCTTACACAATTGCATGGCATGCTAAAGTAAAATGTCAGAAGGAGACCAAAAAGAATGAGAGATAAAAAATGCACCTAGCATTTTAAAAGCAAACATCTGGAAACATTTTGGCTTTTATGAACAACCAGGGAAGCACGAATTGGACAAGACACATGCTGTGTGTAAAAACTGTCACACAAAAATTCAATATCTAGGGAATACTACTAACTTGAGAAACCACGTTAGCCGTTTTCACTCTGAGATGCTAACACCTGTCGCCACCACCAGTGCCACTGCCACCACCAGTGCCAAGGAAATAGACCCAGCTCAGCCGAGAATTGATGCAATACTGCCGACTTTGCCACCCAGCTCTGAAAGAGGGAAGAGGATAACAAAAGCTGTGGCAGCTTTCATAGTTAAGGACCTAGGCCTTACTCTGTTGTGGACAACACCGGGTTTCGCTACCTGTTGAAGACGATAGAGCCGCGTTACAAGATCCCGTCACGTAGTCACTTTACAGAAAACGTTATACCTGCACTCTACCACGAAACCAAAGCTCAGGTAATTGCGTCAATTCGCCAAGCATGTCGATTCGCAATAACGTGTGATTCTTGGACTTCAGTTACGACAGAGTCTTATGTCACAATAACAGCACATTACGTTAGTAAGGACTGGCAGATCTTGTCGCATGTACTGCAAACGAGAGCCATTTATGAGTCTCACACAGGTGCTCATCTGGCGGAGCTACTTTCTCATGTCGTGGAAGAATGGCAGCTGTCCGATAAATCTGTAGTGCTTGTGACCGACAACACATCGAACATGATAGTTGCAGCTCAAGTTGGAAAATTCCCTCATGTAAAACCTTGCGTCCCAGAAGGCGCTGAAAGTGGCCACACTGTCACGTACCTATGGATGAGCCTGACTTATGCAGTAGGTAACCTCCCTTACTACCCTGACTCGGGAACCCCTGGTAGAGTAGACAGGTGGCTCGGGAGTGCAGGATGGCACGAGGGTCGGACTAGGTCACTGGTGTTGGTAGAAGTCCGCTGGAGCACTCGTGCACTTGAAGAATGGTCGTACAGGCCGGGTCGTGAAACAAGCTGGCGGTGCGGTACAAGAGGAGCAGGCAGATCAGTCCAAAGGTCGGTGCAGGCAGAAATCAGCAAAGTCAGGCAATCCGGGTCACAGGAACAGAGGAACCAATACAGGACGCTCAGGAATACACACAATACGCTGTAGATCAGTCAGCATCTGCTAGAGGAAGCAGGATGTTTAAATAGAGCTGCTTCTCAGCAACTAGAGGGAACACACCCAAATGCAATTAACCCTTAGCACAGTCTTCTAACATTGCCCCCCCCCAAGGGGCAGCCTCCGAATGCCCAGCCGGGCCTTCAGATGCAGATGGGAACTCCAAAAAGACCGGACAAGTTCGTTGGCATGGATGTGTTCCTCGGGTTCCCAAGAATTCTCCTCTGGTCCATACCCT
>BLSH010557882.1:962354-972566 GCA_018402905.1 Glandirana rugosa | reverse complement strand
ACAGTATCTCACAAACGTGAGTACACCCCTCAAATTTTTGTAAATATTTTATTATATCTTTTCATGTGACAACACTGAAGAAATGACACTTTGCTACAATGTAAAGTAGTACATGTACAGCTTGTATAACAGTGTAAATTTGCTGTCCCCTCAAAATAACTCAACACACAGCCATTAATCAAAAGAGTATAGGAAATTGGAAACAGACGTTGTCTGTTCCTGGACTTTAAAGGTGCCAGTAATATACATAAGAACATATATTCATAAAATATATGTTAATTTTATTTAGTACAAAGGTTAAAATGATTGTATAAAAAACAAGCATAGAATCACTTATTTGTACATTCTGGTGTCCCTGCTCAACATGTTTCACCCGATGGGCTTTTTCAGGAGACTCACAGGGACTCTACCACAGAAGAAAGTACTATAACACAAATATAGACAATATAGAAATTCATATAGATTGATAAACAGAATACAGGTGAACCATACAAAAAAAATGAAAAATAATATTATGTGAATTGCCATAGCATAAGTCAATCGCTGTGTTGACCTACCTAATAAGGTGAAAAAATCATTCATAGGTGCAGGAGTGCCTTCTCCAATTTCTTATTTCCTGGCTCATAAACCAAGATCCTCATAGAAGGAAGGACAGTCAAAAATCTATACAAATTAGATAATTATCGATAAATAGAATATAAATATGTATATGAGCCAGCAAAAAGGTGCCTCGTGAAAGAAATACATTTTTTAAATGCTAAATTAGGTGAAATACCTGTTTATTATTGATATTATTGGGCCAATAAGTAATTCCCAGGATATTAGTCCAGGTATGAACAGACTTTCAATAATTGCCACATTGTACCTAGGATGGTATCCCCATGAATTCAGCGAGGCGCGCTTGAAACACTGAGGCCTGGTGACAACTAGTCACTGGACAGGTCAGTGGTGGGGTGGTGGTTAGTGCGGTCTGGAAGAGAAATAAATAAAATTCTGTGAGGATTGGTAAGGTTAGAGAAATGAGGGGAAGATGGGCGAATCCTCTGGTCAAATGACTCGACTATCAGGGCCGGATATACCAAGCACCGAATTGCTGCATCATAATACCGGCCGGTATTGGAACAGCACATCAATGCCCCCCATGATAAAGAAACATATAAGTATTGTAATGGGAAACCTCCCCATTGTGGCTACTCTTACCTTGACAACAAATTGGAGATTGCTTGAGAGAGAGAGGAGAGCGGACCCCTCCGTGGTTCCATTCCTACTGACCTCGGTCAGAGGATAGAGACGCATGGCGTCTTCTTATCCCCCTTCGCCGTAACTGCCATGATGGGTCTGGTCATTCCCTCTGCCAACAATCAGGCTAAGAATAGCCCAGGATGCTAGAGGTGGAATGATCCGGTCCAAGGAGGTGGGACCACAGGGGCAAAAAGATTCCCCCCGGCATCTCCAGACCTCAGCCGGACAGAAGTCGGCACTGCCGATCCCTAGGGCTCCCCTGGGGGGGAGGAGCCGAACCGAGGTCTGGAGATGTATTTCACCTAATTTAGCATTTTAAAAATTTCTTTCATGAGGGACCTTTTTGCTGACTCATATAAATATGCATATTTATATTCTATTTATCGATAATTATCTGATTTGTATAGATTTTTGACTGTCCTTCCTTCTATGGAGATCTTGGTTTATAAGCCAGGAAATAAGAAATTGGAGAAGGCACTCCTGCACCTATGAATGATTTTGTCACCTTATTAAGTAGGTTGACACAGCGATTGACTTATGTTATGGCAATTTACATAATATTATTTTTCAGTTTTTTTGTATGGTTCACCTGTATTCTGTTTATCAATCTACATGCATTTCTAAATTGTCTATATTTGTGTTATAGTACTTTCTTCTGTGGTAGAGTCCCCGTGAGTCTCCTGAAGAAGCCTGTTGGGCGAAAAATGTTGAGCAGGGACACCAGACTGTACAAATAAGTGATTCTATGCTTGTTTTTTATACAATCATTTTAACCTTTGTACTAAATAAAATTAACATATATTTTATGAATATATGTTCTTATGTATATTACTGGCACCTTTAAAGTCCAGGAACAGACAACGTCTGTTTCCAATTTCCTATACTCTTTTGATTAATGGCTGTGTGTTGAGTTATTTTGAGGGGACAGCAAATTCCAATTTCCTATACTCTTTTGTTTATCTATTATGGATATGGTGCCTCTTTTGGCTCCTCACTAGCCTCCTATACTCTCAAAAACACAGCCATTAATGTCTAAACCACTGGCAACAAAAGTGAGTACACCCCTAAGTGAAAATGTCCAAATTGGGCCTAAAGTGTTAATATTTTGTGTGGCCACCATTATTTTCCAGCACTGCCTTAACCCTCTTGGGCATGGAGTTCACCAGAGCCTCACAGGTTGCCACTGGAGTCCCCTTCCACTCCTCCATGATGACATCACAGAGCTGGTGGATGTTGGACACCTTGTGCTTCTCCACCTTCCATTTGAGGATGCCCCACAGATGCTCAATGGGGTTTAGGTCTGGAGACACGCTTGGCTAGTCCATCACCTTTACCCTCAGCTTCTTTAGCAAGGCAGTGGTTGTCTTGGCGGTGTGTTTGGGGTTGTTATGTTGGAATACTGCCCTGTGTCCCAGTCTCCGAAGGGAGGGGATCATGCTCTGCTTCAGTGTGTCACAGTACATGTTGGCATTCATGGCTCCTTCAATGAACTGTAGCTCCCCAGTGCAGGCAGCATTTATGCAACCATGACACTCCCACCACCATACTTGACTGTAAGCAAGACACACTTGCCTCTGTACTCCTCACCTGGTTGCTGCCACACAAGCTTGACATCATCTGAACCAAATAAGTTTATCTTGGTCTCGTCAGACCACAGAACATGGTTCCAGTAATCCATGTCCTTAGTCTGCTTGTCTTCAGCAAACTGTTTGTGGGCTTTCTTGTGCATCAGCTTTAGAAGAGGCTTCCTTCTTGAACAACAGCCATGCAGACCAATTTGATGCAGTGTGTGGCGTATGGTCTGAGCACTGATAGGCTGACCCCCCCACCCCATCAACCTCTGCAGCAATGCTGGCAGCACTAATACGTCTATTTCCCAAAGACAACCTCCGGATATGGCGCTGAGCATGTGCACCCAACTGCTTTGTTCGACCGCGGCGAGGCTTGTTCTAAGTGGAACCTGTCCTGTTAAACTGCTGTATGGTCTTGGTCACTGTGCTGCAGCTCAGTTACAGGGTCTTTGCAATCTTCTTATAGCCTAGGCCATCTTTATGTAGAGCAACAATTTTTTTTTCAGATCCTCAGAGAGTTCTTTGCTATGAGGTGCCATGTTGAACTTCCAGTGACAGGTATGAGAGAGTGAGAGTTATATCAAATTTAACACACCTGCTCCCCATTCACACCTGAGATATTGTAACACTAATGAGTCACATGACACTGGGAAGGAAAAATGGCCAATTGGGTCCAATTTGGACATTTTCACTTAGGGGTGTACTCACGTTTGTTGCCAGCGGTTTAGACATTAATGGCTGTGTGTTGAGTTATTTTGAGGTGACAGCAAATTTACACTGTTATACAAGCTGTACACTCACTACTTTACATTGTAGCAAAGTGTCATTTCTTCAGTGTTGTCACATGGTGATTTGCGTACAGCTGCCACTTTGCAGCAGTAAATGTATGCAAAGCAATCGGGAAGTGGTTAAGGCTCTACTTATCAAACTTCCCCAGTTCTTTTTTCTAGAGACAAAGTGGCTAGGACTCATCACTCTTTGCTTGTTCTACCTAAGCAGCAGGGTGGAATTAACCTACCTGACTTGTCATTATATTACAGAGCTCTACATTTGTCCAGGGTGGTAACATGGTGCATTCCTTCGGGCCAAAATGTGGGCTCAAATTGAACAACATGCCTTACTGTTTGCTTTATCCGCCCTTTCCTGGGTCACTGCCAAATGTTACCAAAGTCTCATCCCACCATTGTTGCCACGATTGCTGTCATCGTTCACACATTTTCTCGAAAGGCCTCTCCCCTTATCCATGCCCACTGACACTGATGTTCAGCACTCCGATTTCCCATCTGGCTCTGATAATAAACAGTCTGGCAGGGCTGGGTAGGACCAGTTGTATGCATTTCGCCACCCCTCAAGGATTGCTTTCCACTCTTACCCAGCCTCCTTTGAGTTCTTGGTCAGCCTACCAATTGTCTAATTTTCTTCAGTTCATACCAGACGCAGGACTCTATGTTAGGCCATTGACCACTTTTGAGCATCTTTGTGCAGCTGGTGCCACAGTTGTTGTCAGTCTTATATAAACAGCTTATTGTGCCTCCAGAAGGGTATATCCCTTCATACAGTCGCCAGTGGGAGTTGGATTTACAAATCTCCTTTTTAAAACAGCAAATCAACAGGAACATCACTCTTGCTCATAAATCATCCATTGAAACCATTTTCAGGAACAGGGCTACAAGCTATCTAGGTGGTATAGGGTCCTGGTGCTACTTTACAAATTTAATTCTCAAGCCTCCAAGCTCTGCTGGCACTGTAACAAGGAGCCTGGCATGCGCCTACACATTTTTGGCAGTTCCCTCTGCTTACCCAGTCCTGGACGGAGGTGGGGAATGCTATCAAACAACTGACATCTGTTGACCTTGGCATGGACCCTTTGGGATATCTACAACATCTAAACTTGGTACTCCTATGCCGTTACAAAAAGTGTTTGACAGTGCATTTGCTCAATACTGGTTCTCCAGAACAGAAAAAATTAGGACAAGGGAAAGCTTGACAGCGTCTCTCCATTGAAAAGAGAATCACATTAGAGGTACCTGGTTGCCATGAACAGCCTTTAATTGCATATCTCAGTATATTGATAGTCTCTTTGTTTAAATCAATAGAACCCGACACATGATGGCACACTATGGCCTTCTGTTGCCCCCCTTTTTTTCAAGAGAAAGCCCTTTCTATTTTGTTAAACTTGTGAAAATAATTCATTGTGTGATGTATTTCGTGTTTATTGTTAGGTTTTAGGGGGTGCAACAGCATGCATCTATTCTGATACCTGATCCAGGTGCTCCGAGTTGCTATTTTTGCTTTTTCCTATTGTGCCTGTATAACAGAAAAGATTTATTGTTCCTTGCAGGCTTTTTTGAGGATTTTCTTACTTTTTCTTATCCTAAGCACCCTCCTTCCAGTGACCATTTTAAGAAAGGGCAGAAGATTCTCACCTTCCTTCTTGGCATTCTAACCCACACTCTACCCATGTGACACTAAACATCATCTGGGTAAAGAAAACACATTACTTTGTCAGAAGTCTTGAAAAGTCCAGAAGTGTATAAACAAGATTTCCCAGCAAGGTACTGGGTAGTGATGAGCCCGGGCGTGTTCGGGTCGAACCCGCCAGGAAGTCGTCACTGCACACCTCCAATCATAGGCAGTGGGGCATTTCCCGACTGGTAGCAGCACATACACGCTGCCTATGATTGGTGGTGTGCAGTGACCTGGCAGGTTAGATCTGAACATGCCCAAGCCCATTCTTAGTACTGGGTGAGGTGTCCTTCCCATTATTAACCCTTGAGGCCCTGGCTACATCACCAGTTCACCAGTGCATGTATAAAGACCACAACGTGAAATGTATTTAAATTTAAATAACAGCTAAATGCCATTTTATCCCATAGAAAGATGAACTGATATCTGCATGGGGGTGGGAGATAGTGGGTTTGCTTTGAAGCCCATTTTATCCCTAATATTCTCATAGTTGTGCAGTGTCTTTATGACTGTGCAGCACATTCACCAAGAGTTCTTGCTCCCCTTAATCATCAGTTAAGAATAGATATGACACATCCCTTCTCTTTCCCAAGTCTGTTTGCAGAATCTTGTGCTCAGTGATTTGACAACTTGAAAGTTAAGGCAAACATTAAGGAGGTGACATATCACCTCCTCAGTGCCTGACAAGCACCCTCTGAAAAGCGATCCACCACAGACCACTTTTCAGAGGGGTGGCAGTATAACCTCACATGTGAATGAGCCCTCACTCAAACATACCAGCAATGAGTGCTGGTGTGTGAGCACAGGAATCTTCTTCTTTTCTGAGAGACAAAGGTAGTTTTGAAAAGATATGAGACTTCAATTGGGCTTTAATGTTACAAAGCAGTTAATGAAATATATTAGCATGCTGTGATAATATCTTAATAACACTAGAAACTAAAATTAGCCCTGTACTGCCAATAGACAGCGAACCCTTGACAGATGTGTAAAAATTATTTTTTTTTTAAAACATTTGTGCAAAATGTAACAACTTAGGTATATGCATTTGTTCCCTTTAACAAAACCGTATTGTTCAAAAATAGATTTTAATACATTAACTTGACTAAAACTGTTTTGAACACAAGTGTTTATAGAAGCAATCTGGCAAGCTGGCTTCTGGATTTAAATCAGGACATCTCCGCCCGAAGCATCCCACTCCCTTTTTCACTATGACTCACATTTGGTTACTTTAACATATACTTTAATTAGACCTACTTGCATAGCAACTGGATTCCAATGCAGAAGCAATGAAAAGAAATAAGGTTCTCCCAACAACAGTAATTAACCATAATGAGAGTGGACAAAGCAGAGATGAAGATAGACATGATGTTTTTTGTAAAAATCATCACAATCAAACTGTTAAAATAGAATCTTCACTCTATGCAAAGCTATATCCCTTCCATTCTTTTATTTCAACTTCTTTATGACAGGTGTACTTAGTTTGGTTAACAGTTGTTGCTAAACCACTACATCCAGCAAGCTTTGCCAGCTGAAGAGCCACAGTATTCCTGCTTAATTTAGCTTCCTACAGTGCAAAATTTTACAAAAAAAAAAATCAACTGTGGTTTGCTTATGGATGAAAATGCTTTATTTCACTAACAGTCTAATGTATTTCTAGTTCATTTCTGTCTAAGTGCAAAGTATGTGCAAAGCCAAAACTTTTTTGAACAGTGTGGGGTAGGGTTGCCACCTCATCCCTTTAAACCCGAACACATATGAATTACACAAGTTCTGTGGCAGATTAAGGTGGTAATTAACCACTTCAATACTATGCACTTAGAACACTTTAATACCAGACCAATTTTCAGTTTTCAGTGCTGTTGCGCTTTGAATGACAATTGCGCGGCCGTGCGACGCTGTACCCAAACAAAGTTTTTATCATTTTGTTCCCACAAATAGAGCTTTCTTTTGGTGGTATTTGATCACCCCTGCGGTTTTTATTTTTTGCGCTACAAATAAAAAAAGACCCAAAATTTTGAAAAAAAAAATTCTCTATTTTTGTCACAAAACTTTGTAAATAAGTAAATTTTCTCCATCACTAGTGGGCACTGATGAGGCTACACTGACGGGCACTGATGTGGCAGTACTGATTGGCACTGATGAGGCGGCACTGATGATGAGGCACTTATATGCAGCGATGATTAGCACTGTTAGGCGGCACTGATAAGCAGCACTGACGGGTACTGAGAGGTGGCACTGATATACAGCACTGATGGGCACTGATATGCAGCACTGACAGACACTGCTAAGAGGCACTGACGGGCACTAATAGACAGCACGGATTGGCACTCATAGTCGGCACTGGGCACTGATAGGTGGCACTGATGGGCACTGATAGGTGGGCACTGGTAGGTGGCAATGGTGGGAACTGATGTGTGGCACTGGTATGCATTGATAGGGGCACTGGTGGGCACTGATAGGGGCACTGGTGGGCACTGGTGGGCATATACATTAATAGGGGCTCATTCCCTGGTGGTCTAGGGTGGCATCTGAAGGTGGCACTGAGTGAAGGTGGACCTGAGCAGTATGTCACTTATCTGGTGGTCTAGGGGGGTCTCCATGGTGGTCCAGATTGGCTCCCTGGTGGTCCCTGGTCGGCTCCCTGGTGGTCCTGGGTGGGCACATCCCTGGGCAGGCTCCCTGGTGGTCTAGGGTGGCGATCCGAGGGAGGGCTGTGCTGATAAATCATCAGCACAAACCCTCCCTGTCAGGGATGCAGCCGATCGGCTCTCCCCTCATCAGGTCTGCATCTTCGGATCGAAGCACTTTACCGAGATCGGCATTGCGGGCGCGCGGCGGCTTGTTATCCTGAGGACGTCATATGACGTCCAGTCAGGATAACTCAGCCACTTCCCGGCCGTCATTCTGCATACGGCAGTCGGGAAGTGGTTAAACTCACGTGACGCCTCATCTGCATTAAATTAGCCTCAGAACCTGTGTAATTCATATGTGTTTGGGTTTAAAGGGATGAGGTGGCAACCCTAGTGTGGGGAAGGATTAGAACCTCTCAGGTTTTTATTACTGTCTGTATACCTGCTGGGGAGAGTAACCTTTCCTATTGAACCTGGTGAACATTGCCTCTTAAACAATTTTAATAAACTCAATCTCAAAAAAACTCAAAGGGCTCTTTCACACAGAAAGTTGGGGAACGGTAAGAACAGGTGGTGTTACCACCCCCCTCGCTGTCCACCAGGGTTGCCAACTTTCAGTACGTTTTACGAACAGTTTGTAAAATTCGTAATATTTGCATCTGATATCCATTATTTACGTACAGTTTGTGTAATCTTTAATTTTTACATCTGTCCGATGTCCGTTACTGGCATACAGACTACATGTCTGTAATAGACATTCATGCAGATGTATTAAAATTATGGATTTTACAAACTGTTCGTAAATTTACTGAAAGTTTGCAACCCCGCTGTCCACAAAATCCTAAAAATACAGTCAGATAGGTCTGTATACATGCTACAAATGCAGCATTGGTTTGCAGAGCTTGAAAGCTTTACTGCCTGTCAGATTTGACCATTAAAACTTGTCTGGTTGTACTTGTGGATCACAGGAGTGCAGTTCTTTCTGCATTCCTGTGACCCATTTTCAGCAGATAGCGGGCTGAAGCCCGCTGTCGGCTGACATCAGAGAGCCGGTCCAGACTTGGGCAAGATCACAGCAATGAAGTCGAGATCCACCCACATGTCTGGACCAGCACCCGGCTCAGCCTCTCAGGGAGCCACTGAGAGCCTGAGGCGGCTGCTCCCGCCCCCTCCACAGCCCAGAGCTCCAGTGAGCAAGTGGGGGGGGGCAGAGCAGAGAGCCGGTGACTAACAGTCACCAGCTGTCTGCTCAGGAAGCCCTGAGAACTGAGTAATCGGCAGTGTTTGATCGCTCAGTTTTCAGTGTTGGAGCTGGCTGGGGACCGATGCTGCATCTACCTAGGTAAGTATGATTCTGCAAAAAAAAAACAAAAACCCATACTTCTTTTTTAAATTAAAGAACTGAGTGATCGGCAATGTTTGATCGCTCAGTTTTCAGTGTTGGAGCTGGCGGGGGACCGATGCTGCATCCACCTAGGTAAGTATGATTCTGCAAAAAAAAAAAAAACCCATACTTCTTTTTTAAATTCAAGCCAGACTGCAAATGTGAAAGTGCACAAAAAGTTTTAGAGTAGTAACAGAGAGAAGAGAGAGACAACTTTCTTTTGGCATTACTGTCTAAGAGAAGATATACCCTCATTTTGAATAGATCACCTCTTACTTCCTGCTGTAGCTCTGGGTGAAGGAAGTGAAGGGCAATATCCCTGATTGAACACAGACAGCAAAAGGAAAAAGCTGTCAGGGTCTAACACATCTCTACACTATCCAACCACCAAAAAAAAAAAAAAATTTAATACACTTTAATTTGTGACCATAGATCAGGGGTTTGAAGTTAAAATTCATGAAGATCCAGCAGAGGTCCGAATCTCATGTTTGTGATATGGTTTCTTCACATCACAGCCCCACCCCTTGCATTACAGTTTACACCAGTGTCATCAGTCCTTCCCTTTACATCACAGCTCTCTTCACATCACAGCCCCCCTTTACACCACAGTGCCCCCTTTTACATCACAGAACCCCCTTTTACCCCCACCCCGACACTACACTTCTTTGGTATAGTGTTTGTACTCTAAGCCTGGAGACGACCTAGAAGTACTTAAAATTGAAGTTTGGGGACTAGATACCAGTGTTTAATTTCACATAATTTAAAAAAAAAAAAAAACCACCAACCTATCACATCTCTACACAATCTGGGACTGTCGAAAAAGGAAAACGACAGACACAAGTTAGTCCCTATAACGGGAAGTGAAGGAAGTGGGTCTCGATGTCGTCCTTCATTCTCCACTAGATAAGTTTTACTCCCA
>BLSH010557882.1:946970-957238 GCA_018402905.1 Glandirana rugosa | reverse complement strand
TATCCACCCACCACCACCACTGCCACTAATCCCACCCCCTCATCGCCACCACTGCTGCCACTGATCCCATCCCCCCACCACCACCACTGCCCATTCCCCCATCACTACCACCACCGCTTGCTCCCACTCATCCCAGCCCATGCTCCAGGGGGTCCATGCCTCACCCCTGTACACCTGGATTGGAGGAGGGGCGGCATATGGAGTAACCAATACCCTCCATTTTCCTCCTGCAGTCACTGAAAGCCTACTTCTCCTCTCCCTCCCACCGGCATTCAGCGGCTGCAGGAAGAAAATGGAGGGGATCAGTTCCTCCATATGCTGCCCCCCGCTGCTGCTCCTATTCAGGTGTACAGAGGTGACACATGGGCCCCCTGAAGCATGGGGCTGGGTCAGGGGGGCCTTTCATGATTTCTTGCATCGGCGCCCTGAAGGTTCTAGTTCTGCCTCTGCTATAAAGCTTATGAAGGACACAGCATTGCCAAAGCACTTTCATGTGAACTAAAAATAAGTCTCCTTTTTCTAATTTAAGATGGATCGGAGTAATAGATCAGATGTTGTTGACAATCAGTATAGCTATTAAAACTGTGAAAGGCCTTGCAGTATCTTTTTCTCAGGCACAATTTTAGTCTGATTAGATTTCAAATCTAGACATCTAAAGCACAATTTTACAAAGCAAATCAACATTTTTTACATCAAGATTCACAATAGCCCCAGAGTCCTAAACAAAAATAGACACCAGCTGCATATTATATCATTACCTGCACTCATGTCATTTAGTCACTCATCTAATGTGTCACTTGCTACAATTACATAAAGGTGTTGCTTTTCTAAAGGCAAATAGGCTTTTCAAACAAATGGGACAGTGCTACAACCTCTGCTTCAATCTTGAGAGGGCCCCCAAAAACCTGATGCTCTGGCTGAAAAGTCTCTGAAACTCTCATACGTTACACAATTAACAAGTACCAGCAAAAAAGTTATCCTTTATTCAGCATAAAGAATACAGCCATAAAATATGCCAATGCATTTAAGGCTGGTGGACACACTGGACACCTTTGCTGCCAGTGTGCTATATGCTAAGTGTCTCTTGCGCCCCTGGGGGTAGGTTCCCTCCAGGCTCACCTGCCCTCCATCTATTCATTATTAAACGTGCTTCTACTATGGAGGCTCTCAAAAATGTATTTTGGAGTTATGACTGCAGATAATATTGGGGTGCCGTTATGCATGTATTTACAAATGTGTGCAAACTAAACCCCTGTTTTTAATGTATACTGTTAGACATGATAATTTAGTTGGTTGCGGGCTTTTTGGTAAGTTGAGATGGGAATTTTATTTGGTTTTGTTTGACCCAATCATGGCTGCCATATCAACATGACAAGTACCTTAAATAGTGAACAATGATCACACGCACAAAAAGAAGGAGGAGCAAAAAAGCAAAAAAATATGAAATTAATTATCCAGAATATCACGAAAGAAATACATAAAAATTAATAAATCCTATATACAACACCAACAGAGTACATAATGCCTCATGGGAATAGTATACCTCCTAAACTGCAATTATGTGTGCTGTAAAAGCACACGTTAGGAATATGTGGGACTTATAGAAAAAACATGGGAGGGAATAGAGACCATGGTAGGAACAGAACTATCTCAAATACAGATCCACATTCCATTGGTGATTTAAACTGTCAAGCATGCAGGTCTACAGTCTGTGTATCCACCATACTTCATGCTCCAAAAGTCCCCAGCATCTATTTCCACACCTATCTGCAAGGAGCACCTTTTCAACACCTTAGAAGGTGATGGATGAGATAATTCCTCTGAATACCTCTGAAATGCTTAGACACATTGGAAATGTTTTTCACATTGATATTAATGCTATCACAGTAATGTTCCCCAATGGGTGTGTGTAGTGGGGATGTAATATACCCAGCATTCTGTAAGTTACAAACTAAATTAAATACACAAATTAACTCAAGCCACAATTAATGCATTGCATCATTTTATATTCTTCCCTAGTGACAGAAGAGACAAACTTAATGCCAACTTTGTCTATTCAACAATATTTGTAAGTAGTTACTCCACAGTGAAAGGAGCCCAAACAAGACAACCAAGTTTTTTTCTTTAGGAGTGGATTTAACAACTTGCCTATGTGACGTTATGCGAGGCGAGGTGGTAGACGGACGATATCTGTCACCAAACATACGTTCACTTGGATTGGACTGAAGTGGAGTCCAGCCCGGGTTTTCCCAGTTACTATGGCAGGGCTTGTTCCAGACCAGGTTTTTGGGCCTACTGGAGTCCAGTCTCAGGTGTAGTTTAAATGACCTGGAAGAGAGCAAGGGTTTGCTCTGCCCTGGGACTCTGAGAGCGATCAGCCTGAGAGAGCTAACGCATGGAGCTTTGTGCTTTGGCACTAAAAGAAAGGTTTGCACTAACTTTGTTTTGTGGGTGTTTGAGAGACGCCCTACACCTCTTAGAGAGGTATCCTGAATTGTTTATTTAGAGCCTGGATGGCAAAGATTTATTTTATGTTTTGTTTGTTCTAAAATGCAACCTTTGCTCCAATAAACCTGACTGCAAGCTAGATTTTAAGAAACTGCTGTCTCAACTGACTTTTTCCCAGGAAAGGTGATCCCCACAAGGGCTAATCCCTCACACATGGTGGACTCAGCGGACAGTTCCCTAAAAATGGAGAAGATATTAAAGACCCTGCTACAAGCCACTGTGAATCAGCGAGAAACCAACCTCCAGGTCGCACAGGCCGTGGCAGCTCAGCAGGAGGAGAGTCGCCGACAGCATGAGGCTCAACAGGAGATAAACTACCAGCTCTGCTGGAATTAAAAATGGGGTCCGTGCCTCCTGTGCCAGTGGAACAATAGTTGATACGTGCCAGTTACCACTTACAAAAGATGACACCTGCGGATGATGTGAAGGCATACCTCAACAATTGCTGTGCAGGGAGGGTGGCAAAAAGGACAATGGGCGGGACTGGTAGCACCTTTTCTAACAGGTGAGCCCCAAAAGGCCTATTTTGATTTGGAACCCGATAATGCCCAGGACTTTGAGTCTATAAAAGCCGAGATACTCGCACATGTGAGGGACACCATGGCCGACTGGGCTCAATGGGTGCATCAGTGGACCTACCATATGGACAAACCACCCCATTCCCAAATGTTTGACCTAGCCCATCTCACAAGGAAGTGGTTGCAGCCAGAGACCTTGCCAGGCCCTCAGATTGTGGAGCATGTGGTAATGGATTGGTACCTGCATGCGCTCCCTGCTGCTCTGAGGAAGTGGATCAGTCATGGGGACTCCAAAACTGCAACCCAACTTGTGGACCTCATGGAGAGATACACGGCTGCTGAGGACTTGCTAACCCCATCTGTGCACCACTCCAATGTATCTAGGGGTGAAAGATCATCCGGCAGATCCGGTAAGACCGTTCCAGGGTTCAAGGACGTGGGGAAGATTGATAAGACTGCTGTTACGGCTAATGAGACTGTGGACTCTAGACCTGGAGACTGGCCAGGAAGGTCTGTGAGACCCTTGAGAGGACTGGGTATAGACCCGCATACAGTGCTGCTGATGCCATGCATTGGGTTATATTGCTGCCAACTGTCCCCTGAATGATGAACCCATGCAATGTGATTATGCTATAGATGCCGTTCTCTTTTTGCACAGGTCGCATGTACGGCATCTTGTTTAGGACGCATGGAGGGACAAATATGTGTAATTTATATTGATGAAAAGCCAGTCACTGCACTGCTTGATACTGGTAGTGTTTTGACATTACTCAAGCGTAATTGTGTAAATCCTGCAAAATTACATTCCAACACTGTCGGGGTTATTTGCCTTCATGGTGACACACGGGACTACCAGACTACAGTTGTTGAGATTGGCACTCCCTGGGGCAGGGTGACACATTCAGTGGGTGTGGTGCCTTCACTGCTTCATGAAGCCCTAGTGAGGAGAGACTTTCCCTATTTCTGGAGGCTATGGAAAAGCAAAGGGAGTTTGGTGGATGGAGCTCCCCCTGCTGGGGAGGCACGGGAACTCACACCAGACCTGTTTGATTGCCGAAATGAAGGGGAGACTGGTGGTGTGACCGAGGGAGGATGAGACCCTCTTCCTTTTCCGGTGATGGCTGGGGAGCCGGAGGAGCTGGAAGCCAATTCCCAGCTGAAGGTCAATGACCTAGGAAACATCTCTGACTCTAACAGTGAGAGTGGTCAGACCGCAGTAACTGACTTAGAGCTAAGGAGAGAGGATTTTTGTACAGAGCAATTACGATGTCACCCTCATTAGAGCCAGTGAGAACGTTAAGATGATGGATTGGGAACCTGGGGATCCTAATTGGGGGTGTATTTTCCCTACATGGCTCTTAAAAACAATTTGCTGTATCAGGTGGTAAAACACGGTGAGGATGAGGTAGGACAGCTAGTGGTTCCCAAACCCTATCGCAGGATGGTGCTAGACTTGGCCCATGGTCCTATAATGGGGGGACATCTGGCTATGGAGAAGACCAGGAAGAGATCAACCCAGAGATTCTTCTGGCCTGGGATGTATGCAGATGTCAGAGTCTGTGATACTGTGAATCATGCCTCTAGTGTCAAATGTCTGCACCGTCGCCCTATTTTTGCAGTCCGCTTGTCCCACTACCAATAATTGAAGTGCCTTTTGAGAGAATTGGCATGGATCTGGTGGGGCCAGTAGTAAAGTTTGCCCAGGGCCACCAGCACATTCTGGTAATACTGGACTATGTGACGCGCTATCCTGAAGCCAAACCCTTGCGGAATACCTCCGCTAAGACTATCGCCAAGGAGTTAGTCCAGGTGTTTAGTTGGGTGGGGATCCCAAAAAATATCTCAACAGATCAGGGTACCCCGTTTATGTCCAGGGTTACTAAGGAACTGTGCAAGTTACACAAAATCTCCCATCTCCGTACCTCTGTCTACCATCCCCAAGCGGATGGCCTTGTGGAGAGATTTAATAAAACACTCATTCCCTTTGGAAAGCAGAGCTCACGGCCAACCCAAAGAAATGTGCCATAGGCTTGGAGGAGGCCAAATACCTTGGCCACATTATTGGTCAGGACCTGGTTAAGCCACAGACCAATAAACTTAAGGCAATGGAAAAATGGCCCAACCGCTAACTAAATAGCAAGTGCATGCATTCCTGGGGATCACAGGGTACTACAGGCGTTTCATACCCGACTTTGCCACCATTGCCGTGCCTCTAACAGACCTGACGAAGGGTAGAGGGTCAGTGATGGTGAAATGGAATCCGGAGCCAGAAAAGGCATTTCAGAGGTTGAAGCAAGCCATCTGTGTACAATCAGTGCCCGTGACCCCCGATTTCTCAAAGGACTTTGTCATGCAGAGCGATGCCTCTGATGTGGGACTGGGTGCCGTGCTGTCCCAGATCAGAGACAGTGAGGAACACCCAATCGTCTACCTGAGCAGAAAGTTGAACAGGCATGAGAGAAATGATAAAAATAAATTTGTATTTAGGAATGGCGCTGTCTCATTAATCAATATATCAATGTATTCATGGGTGTGTGTCTATTGGTTTATAAAGTGCAAGTGTGCAATATTGTTCGTGAATCAAAAATCAAATGCTCAAAGAAATATGTACCATAAAACCTCTAGGGGTTTTACCCAAGTGGAAATGAGTGAGTAAAAAACTATATGTGAGAAAAATGTGAAAAAAAAAATATGCAAAAAGTGTAGTCCGTAAAAATGTAATCCGTAAAAAAAGTCAGTGAATAATTCGTAATCCGTAAAAGTCCATAAATAATAAATAATAAAACTCCACGAAATCTGATAAAACTGATGAATTGTAGAAACTCCAGACCCAGTGTTATACTCCAACCGTTGATATAAAAACATTCATGGAAAAGGTGACTTATGTGCCAGATGCCGTATCCACTAAAAGGAGGTGACTGGAGTCCAGTCTCAGGTGTAGTTTAAATGACCAGGAAGAGAGCAAAGGTTTGCTCTGCTCTGGGACTCTGAGAGACCTATCCACCTGAGAGAGCTCACACGGAGCTTTGTGCTTTGTAACTTAAAGAAAGGTTTGCACTAACATTGTTTTGAGGGTGTTTGGGAGAAGCCTGACACCGCTTAGAGAGGTATCCTGAATTGTTTAGTTAGAGCCTGGATGACAAGGATTTATTTTATGTTTTGTTTGTTTTAAAATGCAACCTTTTCTCCAATAAACCTGGCTGCAAGCCAGATTTTAAGAAACTGCTTTGTCAACTGCTTTTTTTCCCAGTAAAGGTGATCCCCACAAGAGCTAATCCCTCAGTTGTCGGTTAATTGTTAGCACTCATTGATTCCTCAGTGGCTCCCCTGGTTATCATTATCTGCTTGTCGGTCCCACCTACAGCCAGCCCCTTCTGGTAATTTAAACTGCCTTGTTCAATCCTTTCCTGCGTTCGCCTTGGTCAACAAATCTGGAGTATCTCTGCTGTGTTCCTGTGAAAGACTTTGCCCGGCTGACGTCCCTTCTGGTTCCTGATCCTATTCTTCTGCCTCTGACTATGCTGATTTATGGTTTCCTGATTACTGGCTTGTCTGACTACCCACTTTGGTTTCCGATCCCTGGCTTATGTTTTGACTACGTTTACTGATCTCTTCCATTTTACCATTACATTAAAAGGTGTGATTTTTTTACTGCATTTCTGTCTCAGTCTGGTGCATAGTTCCTGACACAGACACAGTGTGGGAGGAAAGGAATGTCAATAACTTGGAAGTCTGTTTACATGTGATCAGCTGTGATTGTACACAGCAGTCATAGAGCATGCCCCAGGAGGCACGCGGGGGTGGGGCTCTGGGAGGAAGTCTATTGATGCCTTCCCAGAACTGGATGACTGCTCTGTAGCCATCTTTCAGCTATAACACAATCAGCAAGTGGTTAAAGTAGCTGCAAGAGAGTAAGGAGGCTAAGATTGGGGCACTGCGACTTTAAAAGCAGCAGCCCTTAGATGTAATCTCATGCACTTGGCTATCCGAATAGAGGATTGGAAGATTATTCCTAATCATGTTTATTATCGGATTGCATTCAGCTGAGTAAGTTGTTACAAATGTAACACAAGCATACCGCTTCTTGTATTTACGTCTAGGTGTGGTCATATTCTTGCTCAGCAAAAGTTCACTCCTCTGTTTATTGATAGCAATATCAAATCCTCTCTTAACCACTTCCCGACCGCGTAGCGACTATAAACTGTGACAGTGTGGCTCTGTCCCGCAAATTGCCGCTTATAGACGTCACTTACGGGCACTAGGGGGCGAGCACAGCCCTGACTTGATGTCCTCCAGCGACCCGTGATGGCCTGTGACAGAGCCAGAATGAGGAACCGCCGATGTAAACACAGCGGTTCCCGTTTTGACAGGTGGCATGTCAGAGATCTACTGATCCCTGTACTCGGGATCAGTTAGATCTCTGGTGCCCCTGGCAGCCCTGCCCCCATACAGTTAGAACACACACAGGGAACACAGTTAACCCCTTCACTGCCCCCTGCAGGTTAACCCCTTCCCTGCCAATGACATTTATACAGTATTCAGTGGATATTTACATTTCTGATCACTGTATAAAGGTCATTGGTCACAAAAAAGTGTCAAAAATGTCCGACATGTCCACCCCAATATCACTGTCCCGATAAAAATCACAGATCGCAGCCATTACTAAAAAATTAAAAAAAAAGTAAAAATGGCAGAAATTAATTCTCATGGTTTGTAAACTCAGCAACTTTTGTGCAAACCAATCAATAAACGCTGATCTGCGATTTTTTTTACCAAAAATATGAGGAAGAATATAAATCGGCCAAAACCAATGAATATGTTTTTTTTTATATTTAAAAATTTTTTTTGGATATGTATTTTAGCAAAAAGTAAGAATTTTTTTTTTGGCAAAATTGTCGCTTTTTTTTTGGTTTATAGCGGTGATCAGAAATTACGTACAGGTGATCAAATACCACCAAAAGAAAGCTCTATTTGTGGGAAAAAAGGACGCAAATTTTGTTTGGGTACAACTAAGCAAGACCGCGCAATTGTCAGTTAAAGCAATGCAGTGCTGAATCGCAAAAAGTGCTCTGGTCCTAATGTGGGAAATCCTTCCAGGGCTGAAGTCGGTAATAAACCATTTGCAATATCCTCCTTGTTTAATCATCCAATGATTTTACATTCCTCATTGATGTTTTCATCTGTCGAACAGTTTCTTCTAGCTCTTGTAAATTCACCTACAGGGATAGATATTCTGGTGTGAACAGGATGGCAACTACTAATACAGAAGCTGTAGCTGTGTTGCGCTCCAAAGTAACATCCAGGAAATTTACACCTTTGTGGTGAGAATCACAGGTGAATTTCAGAATCAGTTCATTATTGTTGATATAAGTAAAAAAAAAATGAACAAAATCAATAATTATTATCACAATTGATCCATATAATCAAACAGATCATATATAAACCCCCTATACCAAAGTAAATCATCAAAAAAGGGTTATTGGGAAAAAAACGTTAAAAACCTTCCCATCTAAGCCGCGGTGATGGCGTGGAGAGCGGCCTGAGGGGGAAGTTAGGACCGTGGACCAGATACAATGGCGTGGAGAGAGAGCACCGCTGGTTCCATCTCACTGACCCGGTCTGGAAGGTGTGTGCGGCGGTCCCCCTGTGGTCTCCGAAGATGCTGCTGTGCCTGGTTGTCTAGGCTGTGCCTTTTGCCTCAGTGCCCTATTTGAGAGGACGGGTGTTGCAGCTCCTCTGCGGTGGTAGAAGACGCCACTGTTTTTGACTGTGCCTCCACCCCGGTGTCCTGTCTGGGAGGACGCATGCGATGGGCCCTTTGTGTAAAGATACAGCGGCATGGTGAGAGAGCACTGCTGCTGCCATCTCACTGACCCAGTTGGGAAGTGTGTGTGGCAGTCCCCCTGTGGCCCCTAGAGATGCCATTGTGCACAGCTGTGACTTTACCTCAGTGCCCTGTTCGAGGGGATGTGTGTGACAGCCCCCCTACAGTTGCCAGTGATACTGCTGTGCCTGCCTGAGCCTTCATTCCAGTGCCCTGTTCAAGAAGACACGTGCGGCAGCCACTTAGCATAGGTTTGGGGCGCTGCTGGGCTCGGTCGTGGAGGCAGCGTGAAGAAGCAGCTGGAGAGGAGAGAGGTGTGACGGAGAGAGGGAATACATGAGTACAATAATATGCCTGGCAATCCTATGGCGGATGAATATAACTGTTGTGTGAGAAGCCCCTAGTCTGTCTGAAACAGAGACTTGTTGTTTAAAAAGTAAAATAACTGAATTAAAAGCTTTAAAGAATAAAGGTGAGAATATACAAGGGACATCTTAAGAGACTGATTGGTGAATTGGACGCATATACCTCTGTTGCTCTTTTGAAGCTATATGCTGATTGTAATACAAGCAAGCAAGTTGTGTAATTTACATAATGACAAGAAAGAAGGGAGAAGTTGCACAACAGGAAAGTGCACAGGTGCAAAGCTCAGCAAAACAGAAAGGGAATCAAGCAGCAGAAAATCGATTTGCACATACACCTGCAAAGGGGAGACAGGCTCCAACCACACAAACCAAAACTCAGACAGGGGCATCAGCTATAAGGAAAAGTCAGGGGATGAATGCTGGAGCAGATCAAACAGTGGAATCATCAATGCTATTATCTGAAGTTAATGCTCTAATAGAAGAGGAGTAGTGTTGAGCGAACCCGGACTGTAACGTTCGGGTCCGTACCGAACTTTCGGGTGTCCGTGGCACGGACCCGGACCCGGACATTTCAAAAATCGTTCGGGTACTACCGAAGATTCCCGTTTGGTCACTTTGCGAACAACTAACCGACGGGACGTCGAAGAGTTGTGCACCTCATTTTATCGTCTTGGGGCCTGGCTTGGGCTTGCTAAAAACTTTACAGGCCCAGGCCCAGGCACGGTGCCTGTGGGCTTTCAAGCCATGCCTGGGCTTGCAATGTCAGGCCCAAGCGAGTTGTGATGAGGAGAAGATAATCTCGTAATTGAAGTCTATTATCGTAACTACTAAGGTGACAAACTAGACGAGGTCGTAAGTAGGGGACTGAAAAGGAATATCGACTACGGGGACAGACTCAAAACCAAACACACCAACCTCGGACAGAGGGGAAACGTCCACATACACGTTTAGCTAAAAGACGACGAACTAAGGGAAAGACAAAACGACTCGAAACGTGGACACGTGAAAGGACAACACGTTGAAGAGGGAAGAAAGAACAGTAATACATTTAAT
>BLSH010557882.1:932347-945558 GCA_018402905.1 Glandirana rugosa | reverse complement strand
ATTTTAATTTATTTTCCCTCTCCCCATTTTTTGTAGGGCACTTGCCCTAGTTTGAAGATGATTTTAGAACAGTTATATGGCTTCTACCGTTAATTAATACTTTTCAGACACAGTTTGAAGATGATCCACATTCACCTCCATTTTTGCATTTTTTAAGTTTTTATTTTTTTAAAAATATTTAAAGTTATTTCCCTGTCCCCATTTTTTTGTAGGGCACTTGCCCTACCCTTACCCCCATTTTACTTCCTTTTGCAGCCCTCTGGGGCTTTCCAGGACTTTGCTACAGCCATTTTTGTGCCTAAAAGTTCGGGTCCCCATTGATTTCAATGGGGTTCGTTGTCCGTGCGATCGTTCGGGTTCCGTCCGGACCCGGACCCGGACTTTGTCCCGAAGTTCGGACGGACCAGCAGAACCCGAACTTCCAGGTGTTCGCTCAACTCTAAAGAGGAGCCATCTTTGAAAGAAGTATTACATACAGTGAATTCATGCAAATCTACCATGCTTGAAATGTCTGATCAATTAAAGGATATAAGAGAAGAAATTGACTTTTTAAGACATAATGCACAAAAAAAAACATGAAAGAACCACAGCCCTGGAGGGGAGAATTAGCCTGATAGAAGATGATATTAACCCATTAAAACAAGAAATGAAAGTAATCAGTGAAAAAAATCAACTGGTATACCTCCAAAATGGAGGATATGAAAAATAGACTATGTAGGAACAACGTGAAAATTGTGGGACTCCCCAAATGCTGTGAGGGCTCTAAACCTACAGGATTCATGGAAAATGGCTTTTAGAAACTTTTGGAAAAGAATCCTTTTCAGCATTTTTTGCCTTTGAGAGGGCACATAGAATCCTCTATAGGATGCCATTACCAGGAGGTCAGGCTAGGCCTTTCCTGGTTAAGATGCTCTTTTACAAGGATAAGGACATTATATTTCAAAAGGCAAAAAAGAAAAAAGAGATGTAGTTTACAATGCAACTAGAGTTTCAATATATCCAGATTTTTCTCCAGAATTATAAAAGGGCCAGATTTGTGGAGATTAAAAAGAGACTGCAGCATTTGAAAATTACATATGCCATAATATATCCGGTGTGGTTGGGCATAATAGCCTTTGGCAAAGTACTTTTCTTTAATATATCAAACGAAGAGCTGGCATGGCTGGAAAAAATGAAGGAAAATTACGGACTAATTGAACATGAAATTTTAAGGTGTGTAAGCCAAGTAGTGGATCCGATTTTAAAATAGCATTCTTCCTTCTATTGAGAATAGAAATGAGTGGGAGTGGGTAGCTATTTTTTTTTTCTTTTACTTTCTGTTTTATGCCCCCCCCCCCCCTGGAGGGGAGATGGTGGAGTGTTTCCCCTCTTTAAGAATTATATTTTTTATTTTATTTTTTTTTACCATTTTGCACATTTTTGCTACAAAACTATTTTGGGTTTTTCTTAAAGTTTTTGAATATTATAGGGAGATATTATAGTGGAAATGGGCAGGGAAGAGAAAGGTTAGATATCACATTGATCACATATGAAGTCCACTTTAAATGGCCCCTGTGTGGGCCCATGGAGGGCCAGGTGTGGAAGATGACAGATTACTTTGTTGTCTGTTTTTTTTGCTATTTGTTTTTTTTTTCCTCTTTTTTTACTTTTTCTATTTGTCTTTCCCCTCTTCCTGGCCAGGTAATAGCTGGGTGAGAGGGAGGAAGGGTACTTTTTCTGGTTGTTTGTTGAATGTTTTGGGCAATAGATATTCAAACGCACTATAATGGAAAAATAAATGTTTGTGTGTAAGAATGTCCTTGGTATACAAAGTATATATAGCACCATTTACATAGATATGTATAAGATTAATGGAGTTAGGTAGAAAACGAGGGTTAAGAGGGATTTATTGTTTAATAGCATGGGAAGCAAACACAGTTAATATAATATATAATATGTTTTACATTTTTTTGATTTTGAAAATACGAGTTAAATATATGAACATATGCTCTTGGAATGTCCGAGGGCTAGGAGACTCAATAAAGAGAAAGGCAGTCTTTTCCACTATAGAGACTTCAATGCAGTTTTCAATGGGAAGATAGACAGGTACCCATTTGGTCACAGGATCAAGGGACTGATAGAATGTTTTATCAGCTATTAAATGAAATAGGGTTAGATGTTATATGGAGGTTGAGAAATCCAATGGAGCAACAATATTCATGTTTCTCAAAGACCTATTATACACCCTATTATGGTATATTAAGAATATTAAATATATGCCCGGGGGTCTATCAGATCACTCACCATTGGTGCTGTCAAAAAGAAGATCACTATAAAGGGGAGTGAAAAATAAGTCCTTTTTGGTTGGAACTGGTGGGATGTGAATATGAATGTCGGTACAGCACTGAAGAAACAACACTTTACTACAATGTAAAGTAGTGAGTGTACAGCTTGTATAACAGTGTAAATTTGCTGTCCCCTCAAAATAACTCAACACACAGCCATTAATGTCAAAACCGCTGGCAACAAAAGTGAGTACACCCCTAAATCGAAATGTCCAAATTGGGCCCAATTAGCTATTTTCCCTCCCCTGTGTCATTTGACTCGTTAGTGTTACAAGGTCTCAGGTGTGAATGTGGAGCAGGTGTGTTAAATTTGGTGTTATCGCTCTCACTCTCTCATACTGGTCACTGGTAGTTCAACATGGCACCTCAAGAACTCTCTGAGGATCTGAAAAAAATAATTGTTGCTCTACATAAAGGTGGCCTAGGCTATAAGAAGATTGTCAAGACCCTGAAACTGAGCTGCAGCACGGTGGCCAAGATCATACAGCGGTTTTGCAGGTCAGGTTCCACTCAGAACAAGCCTCGCCATGGTCGACTAAAGAAGTTGAGTGCACGTGCTCAGCGTCATATCCAGAGGCTGTCTTTGGAAAATTGACGTATGAGTGCTGCCAGCATTGCTGCAGAGGTTGAAGGGGTGGGGTGTCAGCCTGTCAGTGCTCAGACCATACATCACACACTGCATCAAATTGGACTGCATGGCTGTCATCCCAGAAGGAAGCCTCTTCTAAAGATGATGCACAAGAAAGCCTGCAAACAGTTTGCTGAAGACAAGTAGACTAAGGACATGGATGACTGGAACCGTGTCCTGTGGTCTGATGAGACAAGATAAACGTATTTGGTTTAGATGGTGTCAAGCGGGTGTAGCGGCAACCAGGTGAGGAGTATAAAGACAAGTGTGTCTTGCCTACAGTCAAGCATGGTGGTGGGAGTGTCATGGTCTGGGGCTGCATGAGTGCTACCGGCACTGGGGAGCTACAGTTCATTGAGGGAACAATGAATGCCAACATGTACTGTGCATAATGAAGCAGAGCATGATCCCCTCCCTTCGGAGACTGGGCTGCAGGGCAGTATTCCAACATGATAACGACCCCAAACACACCTCCAAGACGACCACTGCCTTGATAAAGAAACTGAGGGTAAAGGTGATGGACTGGCCAAGCATTTCTCCAGACCTAAACCTTTTTGAACATCTGTGGGGCATCCTCAAATGGAAGGTGGAAGAGCGCAAAGGTCTCTAACATCCACCAGCTCAGTGATGTCATCATGGAGGGGTGGAAGAGGACTCCACGGGCAACTTTTAGTGAACTTCATGCCCAAGAGGGTTAAGGCAGTCCTGGAAAATAATGGCAACCACACAAAAATATTGACACTTTGGGCCCAATTTAGACATTTTCACTTAGGGGTGTACTCACTTTTGTTGCCAGCGGTTTAGACATTAATGGCTATGTGTTGAGTTATTTTGAGGGGATAGCAAATTTACACTGTTATACAAGCTGTACACTCACTACTTTACATTGTAGCAAAGTGACATTTCTTCAGTGTTGTCACATGAAAAGATATAATAAAATATTTACAAAAATGTGAGGGGTGTACTCACTATTCTGAGATACTGCATCTGTAACAGCAAATATATTATTTAATTATTGATATCTCTATTAATATAGCAATTTTTATTTTTAACAAACAAAAACAATAAAAGGTGAGGGAAAGGGGATACAGTGAGGCAAAAAAGAAAAAAGAAAAAAAGGGGGAGGGGAGACGGAAGGGGGGATGGAAGAGGGAAGGGTAAATGCTGATGTGCTGCGATGAATTCCAGACCCGGAGTTCATATAAATTACCAATATACTTCTGTTACACCATATCTATTCAAATGTTATATGTTTTATTGTAAAGCAATTATTTACCATTAAAATACTATAGTACAGGGGTACTAGTGTACTAGTTTTAAAATCAAACCAGCCAGCCCATATCTTTAAATGTTTTTCACTCATGCCCTTGACATCATACGTAAGTTCTTCTTTATAACATATATCATCTATTTTCCGTAACCACTGGCCTAGGTTCGGTACAGACTTTTGCTTCCAGTACATAGGTATCAAAGATTTGGCCGTGTTTAACAAAAGTGGAGTTATTGAGTTTTTATATCTGGCTATTGGTTGCGAGGTACAGTGGAACAGAGTAAACCATGGATCAAATTGGACAGTAGTATCCTTTTGTATTATGGAGACCATATTAATAACTGACTGCCAATATTTGTGAATAAAGGGACAAGAACACCAAATGTGACCGTGTGTAGCACGACCTCCACATTCTCTCCAACATAGAGGGGAATTAGAAGGGGACATTGAATGTAACTTAACAGGTGTACAGTACCACCTGGCAAGCAATTTATAATCAACTTGCTCTATTCTAGAAGAAAGGGAGGTGACATGAGAAAGTTTCAGAATCGTATCTCTTTGTGTGTTATTAAGACTGGATTGTAGGTCCATTTCCCAGCGAGCTAGGTACGCTGGGTATCCTGACTCTTGTAAGGACAACAAAGCTTTATAAAATTGCGATATACAATGCTGGGGGGGGGGGTCTAACCTACTAAATATTGCCTCTACCTCAGTTAATTCATCTAGAGATCAAATGGGTTGTGGTAAACTACCTAAAAAAAGGATACCTGATTATATCGCCAAAGATCCATGTACCTGTATCTTGTAGGGCCACATATTAATCACATAGATTTCACTTTAGAGTTTTTGATCTCATGGTGAATTTGAGCTGTGCCCTCTAAAAACCATGACCTAAACCCTTTATCTAAGGAACCAGGTGGAAAATAGGAATGTTGTAACAGAGGTATCAATGGTGAGTTATATTTCCATGAATATCGGGAGTGCAAATAGTCCCATATAGCCAAAGTAGATACAGTCAAGGCTAATGCTGGAAGCGCCAAGGCTCTATATGTATGTGACAGCCACACAATGGCAGATAGATCAACTTCAGCATAGTATGTTGCATCTGCACCCAGAGCCTGGAGTCCCCTGCATATTTCCAATCTGCTATACGTGTAAAGGCTATTGCCTTGTATTATAAGTTAAGGTTAGGAAGAGCTAGCCTTCGGGTTCCTTTAGTGTGGTACAATACATCCCGAGAAATTCTGGAATGCTGACCTTTCCATATGAAATGGGAAACCAAGGATTGAAGGGTAGAAAAAAGGTATGGGAAATGTGAGACCACTTACGTAGGTCAGATTTAACTTCATTCAACAGAGGGAGATTATTGTATTTAAACATATTTGATAAGCGAGCTGTTAGGTTAATTCCTAAATATTTTAGAGCTGTAGGTTGCCAAGTGAATGGGAATTTTGAGCAAAGCGTTGTGGCTTCAGTTAAAGAAATATAAATATTGAGTATTTCGGATTATAACATATTCATTTTAAAATTAGAGAGGGATTGAAAGCTTCGTAGGGAGGCCATTAAATTTGGAAGAGTAATCCTTGGTTGCTGAATGTAGAACAAAATATCATCTGCATATGCGGCTAACTTATGTTCTACTTCCTTAAATTTCACTCCATAATTATCTGGATTATGCCTTATTGTTGAGAGGAAGGGTTCTAATGAAATAGCAAATAACAAAGGTGAAAGAGGACAGCCCTGTCGTGTGCCATTGCTAAGCGTAAATGGATCGCTAAGTGAACCGTTTACCAGTATCCTTGCGGTCAGGGAAGCGTATAAAGCAAAGATGCTGTGCCAACACCCATAAACTTCAGTGTTGTCCTTAAATAGTCCCAGTCCACCCTATCAAATGCTTTTTCAGCATCGGTAGAAAGTAACAGGGTGGGCTGGGATAGGGTCCGTAGCGAGTTATCTCTTGCCTCAGTCATGACATGGAATAAAGCCTGTTTTGATCTGGACTTATCTAGCGCTGGAGTAGCGGCAGTATTCTGTTGGCCAATATCTTAGAATAAAGTTTAATATCTACATTAAATAAAGAGATAGGCCAGTAACTCCCACAACGCATGACATCTTTTCCTAGTTTTGGGAGAACAGTAATATATGCTGATAATGATTCTGAATAAAATCCCACTGCTCCCATGATAGAATTAGCATATGTAGTTACTGTAAATATGGTATTAATATGTGCTGAAACTTTTTATAGTATGAGACAGTGTATCCATCTGGACCTGGTGCTTTACCCAAGGGCATTGATTTTAGAACGGTATTAAATTCTTCTTCTCAAAAATGAGTTTCTAACTTTTTAATAGCGCTTGTAGGGAGTTTAGGTAACCTTGCCTTATTTAAGTATTGTACCATTTTTTTAAGTTTTTCCTCAGGGAAATGTGCCAAATTATCTCCTTTCACATTATAAAGATCTTTATAAAACATGCGGAAAGCTTCCATAATGCTTGTGATGTGTACTAAGTCTCCAGAGGAAGATCTAATTTTAGCTATATAATTTCCAGATTTTTTTTCCTTTAAAGTGGAGTTCCACCCTATTAAAATTCAGCATCTGCAAAAAGCGTAGCTGCTAACTTTTAATAATCAGACGCTCACCTGTCCCTGGCTCTAGTGATGCAGCCGCCCGGCGCTTCACTCTTCTTCCCCTCCCCTCAGCGGTGCCGGCATCACAAGTGTGGGCGCCCCGGCTTTGGCTTCAAAGCCGGGCGCTTACTGCGCATGCACGAGTCGAGCTGCGCACTGTGAATGTCCGGTGCATCTTCTGGGACCTGTGATGTGTCCCAGAAGATCGCTGGGGGGAGGGAGGGAAGGTGAACTTCCTTTCAGCTCTGCGGAGCCAGGAGAGGAAGAGAGATCTGGGGCCCTGTGAAGACAGGGTCTCCGCCGCCCCCCCCCCCCAAAAAAAATGACATGCCAATCATGGCATGTCAGGGGGTAACCAGCACTTAAAGTGGAAGTTCCACTTTCGGGTGAAACTCCGCTTTAAACATCGGGCCAACAACTTACCCAGCTTATCCTCCCATTCATATAATTGTTGTGAAATAACCTGATATCTTCTTTTCTGGCCGAGGTCCATTAAGGACCTATGTTCTTCATGTTTCTGCATTGAAGTTAAAATACTGCTTTATGTAAAGACAATTTATGTGCCTTCTCCAAATTGGCTATCTGTAATAGTTTGTCTATTTTCCGCCATTGCTCTTTTTTCTTCCTTGCTCCAAGCTCAATCAATCTTCCACAGATATAAGCTGGCAGAGATATATAAAAACTATATAGAGGTATTACTGCCAAGCTGCTGAAAGTATTTAATGAGGCGATGGGTAGGCTACCTACATCAATGACGGAATCTACCATCATAGTTTTGCCAAAGGAGGGAAAGGATCCGCTTAACCCTTAGGATCAAGAGCCATATTATCATTAGACGCGACTAAGGCTTTTGATAGCCTGGAGTGGCATTACTTATTGAAGGTCTTAGCGGCTTTTCAGTTTGGCCCAAGTTTTGTTGACTGGATGAAACTGTTATATGGGGGACCTAAGGCAAAAGTTAAAATAAACAATGAGTGCTCAGAAACATTTTAATTGACCCGAGGGACAAGGCAGGGGTGTCCTTTATCACCCGAGCTTTTTTCCCTGGCAATGGAACCATTGGCCATAGCCATTAGATCGTAGTCAAATATCCAAGGGTTTAAGAGAATATCAGGAGAAGAGAAAATAGTATTGTACGCAGAAGATATACTTTTAGTTTTAGGGGATACTCAATCTTCTTTAAGTGCAGCGATTGATGTGATTTTTGTGAAAATTTTGGACAGCTCTTTGGTCTGAAGATAAACTGGGATAAATCAGTGCTCCTACCAGTAGACCCTATGGAGGCTCCCTTGCCTGTTGGGGTTCCACAGATGGAAATAGTTAATAAAATTAAGTACCTGGGAGTACACATAACTATAAACCCAAAACAGTATATTAGTAGTAATTTAGCCCCGCTAATAGATATTTTTAAATGTAAGGGAAATGGAAGCTTTGGAGGCCAAATCCTTTCTCTTTAAGTCCCCTACCTTTGAAATGGTCAAAAACCTCTGGAAGTTAGTTAAGTGGGTGCTAGGATATCAGGGTTACACAGAATTTTCGCCCATATGGGATAATAAACATCTACAGGAAATTGAAAATATAGATAGAAGTAGGGAATGGGAGAGGTGTGGGTTGGTGCGACTGGTCCAACTGTACAGAGGGACAATTCTTAAATCATTTCAGGAGCTTAGAGGGGAATAAGAATTCCTGAAACAGTCTTTCTAGACATGCACTGGATAAACAATTTAACGAAAAGCCGTTGAAATGAAGTGAGATTACTACTCTCCGCAAAGTGATTGATGCAAGTTTGCCTAAAGGGCTGATATCAGGAATTTATTGAAATATATGTGAAGTGACAATAAATGGGAAGGAGGAACTTCCCTGTAGGCGCCAATGGGTATAAGACCTAGGAGAGGTAACGGAGCAACAGTGGAGATGAATATTGGGGTACTGGATCACTGTTATCCTTATCCCCCTCTCAGAGAACCTCACATTTGTTGCTACTTCACAGAACATACTATACCCCCTGAAAGCTATTTTTGTTTGGGCGAAGGTTAGACGCTAAATGTCCACGATGTGAAGATCCGAATGGAGATTTTATCCATATGATGTGGAGGTGCCCACAATTACATAGATATTGGGGGATGTTATTGATACTATGAAATCAATTTTTGGAGCTGCCCTTCATGTATTTTGGGGTATATAGGGGAAGAGGGAATAGCAAATAGAAGGCAAACAGCATTAATTAGGAGTTTGTTCTTAGAGCAGAAATTAATAGCAAGAAAATTGTTAGCAGTAAACCCACCAACCCATACAGAATGGATAAAAGAAGTAGATGATACAATTAGGAAAGAAATATCTGTATATATTAAAAGAGGAAATGTTGGGGTACTTAAGAAAATATGGGAACCTTGGTTAAATAGGGAAAATAATCATTAAGATAAAGAGATAAATGAGAATAATAAGAACATAAAATGTGTAAAATGAAGGAATATGTGGAAGGACAAAAGATGGAAACTACTGAAGATAAATAATCTCTCTGTAAGCTTTTCTTGCAATATGAGGATCAAAGATTATGAGGGTATGCAGTGACAGGTGATAAGTGATTTCTATATGGAGAAAATGTAATGTAAAGGTATATTAAAATATAATAAGTAGTGCAATATGATCATGTAAGTAAAATGTTTATAAGATAATTGTGGTAAATGTTTGTGTTTGTAAAAGGAAAATTTTCTAAATAGAGATTACTTGATTCAAAAAAAATCTTCCCATCACACCATATAAAGATTTGTTAATCAAGGAGAACATTTTGCTCCCAGTGATGCACAACAGAGCTGTAAATAATACGTGTCATCAAGTTAAAAGAAATTATGGGCCATCAAAAATTCAACACCGCAAATCAAATAATCCTGTAGTTCCCTAGAATATGCATTATGTTGTTTCAAATGACATTTAACAGCTTAAATTGCTAATGCATTTAGCAGTGAAGAGTACCTAAAATAAACTCTGGTGTCCATCGTACTTTATTTGAATGGGTTAACACCACCCAGTGTCCCTAATATAACCAGGAAGTCTTTGGACCAGAG
The DNA here is from genome assembly GCA_018402905.1 of Glandirana rugosa. Classification (NCBI taxonomy): domain Eukaryota; kingdom Metazoa; phylum Chordata; class Amphibia; order Anura; family Ranidae; genus Glandirana; species Glandirana rugosa. Next base: position 935,643 of record BLSH010557882.1, on the reverse strand, counting down.
GTTGCAGATAGAAATCAACTTACTCACCCAGAAGCTCAAGAAGGGATCCTATTCCTATGACTATCGTGCCCCTCTGTATAGGAAGGTCTGATTTGTGTATTTTTGGCAAATGATTAAATATTATCGGATCATTAACTGACAAATTCTCCTCTGTCTTTGTCTAACAGGGTCTTAAATGTGCTTGTATGATTGCGCTTTAAAGGGAGAGATGTGGTCATGTCACTAAGTTGTCTCAATGCTTCTGCCCAATAAGTACAACCACCGCACCATCCTTATCTACTTCCCTTATAACCAAATTATTTTTATTTTTTAATCCCTAAATAGCGTCATACTCCATTTTATTGATATTCGATTTTTTTTATTTGCACAAGTGTTTTCATTCAGTATACGCAGCTCTCTCTCTCCACAATTTCCTGAAAAGCCTCAATGGCTGCACCTCTAACATGAATTGGGTAGAAGTATTTATCAATCCTATTCAAAACACCACTTGTGACTTGATATGAACCCTGTAATGACTAAGAGTGTAGCTGTTGTAATATGAGTTTAGCATGGAGATCTTTAAACTGCAATATGCTTCCAGTATCTGTATGCTCTGTGTGACCACCCGCCTCTAAGAAATCATTACATTCATCCACACTGCTATCAACATAACAAAAAATTCCTATTAAATCTGTTGACATCAAGCAGTGTGGAGAAAATGCTGAAATGAAAAGCTGGTGAAAAGGATAGTCCCTGGAACAACACACTGTATATTATGTTTTCTGTATTTTCTATAGTCCTTTTTTCTGTATTATCTTGCACATGGGGTATCTCTTGACTTTTCCACGTCTTCTTCCTCTGCAACCTCTCCTCTTTTTTTTTTTCTTTTTTTGGGCCTCTTGTAATAATTCAAAAGGGGGTGGTCATTTTTCGCAATATTTTCACCATCCCCTTCCCGGTAGAAGGCAGAGCTAACTGAACTTCTAGAGTCCGAGCAGGATTTAGGATCACCTCCATCCGACACCTCTGATTGTGAATCAGATATGTCATTGGAGATTAAATTAACCTGTTTTTTCAGACTACCACCTTTGCATTTCATTTTTAAAAAAGAATGTGGTGTCTATAGAGAAGTCTGATCCCACCTTCCCCACTCATACACTACCTGTTGGTAGTCATGCACGTCCCGTAAATATTTTGACCCTTTTATGTCCATAATTTCCTTTCCCATATTCTCAAATGTATTTATGTAAAATCGTATTTAAGTCTTCATATATGAGCAGTTGTACATGTTTATAAAACAAAATCTTATGTTTTTCAACTTCCAAAACAACTGACTCCAAAGCACAATTTTTTCTAAAAACCTTCAAGACACCTTAATCTGTTTAGAAGCATCATCAAAAAAAAAAAAATTGAGAAAGGTAGAAAAGAACTCCATGAACTACAGTAAGGGGAAAAGTATTTGATCCCCTGCTGATTTTGTATGTTTGCCCACTGACAAAGAAATGATCAGTCTATAACTTTATTGGTAGGTTTATTTTAACAGTGAGAGATAGAATAACAACAAAAATATCCAGAAAAATGCATTTCAAAAAAGTTATAAATTGATTTGCATTTTAATGAGTGAAATAAATATTTGATCCCCTATCAATCAGCAAAATTTCTGGCTCCCAGGTGTCTTCTATACAGGTAATGAGCTGAGATTGGGAGCGCTCTCTTAAAGGGAGTTTACCTAATCTCAACTTGTTACCTGTATAAAAGACACCTGTCCACAGAAGCAATCAATCAATCCGATTCCAATCTCTCCACCATAGTCAAGACCAAAGAGCTGTCCAAGTATGTCAGCGACAAGATTGTAGACCTACACAATGCTGGAATTGGCTACAAGACCTTCGTCAAGCAGCTTGGTGAGAGGGTGACAACAGTTGGTGCGATTATTAGAACCACTAAATAACTGTGAATCTCCCTCGGTCTGGTGCTCCATGCAAGATCTCACCTCACTGAGTTTCAATGATCATGAGAATTTTGTCAATGATCTCAAGGCAGCTGGGACCATAGTCACCAAGAAAACAATTGGTAAAACACTACGCCGTGAAGGACTGAAATCCTGCAGTGCCTGCAAGGTCCCCCTGCTCAAGAAACACATGTACAGGACTGTTCTCGATAAGCCTCAGTGCAGAGGTTCCTAAATTGATTCTCAAACAAGGCGACATGCTATAAATTAATTGAACGATAACATAGTCTGTTGTTGAGGACATCAAAACACATTTTTGTTACTGGCTATGGGACGTAAATACAATATTACCACCCTTATCTGCAGGGCCGTCTTTACTATTGATTGGACCATGGGCAAACATTTTCTGGGGTCCTTCCTAATTCACTTATCAACTATTTGTAGGCAGTGGGGGCTCAAGGGGAAGCTGCCTTGGGCCCCACAACTATGACAGGGCCCACGGCAGCTGCCCCTTTTGCCCTGTGTTAAAGACAGCCCTGCTTATCTGAGGATTTTATTACCAGATCATAGATTCTTTGAAGCTGCTGTAGTGCTGTGTTTTTCCTGAGAAAGATTAGTGGGGGACGATTGCCATCATGTTTGTTTTAAGTCTTGTACTGCTTGATATAGAAAGGACCAAATGTTGGGACAGTGTGTCAAATCAGGGAAGTTGCGTCATTTTTGTTTGAACAATGTATTTGTAGGTCTAATTTGGGCGGGTTCTTGTACTATTTCAATCTGGGAATTGGTGTCTGAATCTGCTTATCCCTCATCATAGAGGAGCATAAGGTCTCTTAATGCTCTAAATTCACTCATGGTAAAATGTTTTACCTGTGTAGTTAGATCTCTTTCTATATTATTTTGTTTATGTTCCTTATCAAACGTTCGGGTCCGTACCGAACTTTCGGGTGTCCGTGGCACGGACCCGGACCCGGACATTTCAAAAATCGTTCGGGTTCGGTCCGGGGTTCTGCTATTTTATTCCACGTGACGTCCTAGTCCAGAATTTTACCGATTTTAGACAGGGAGTGCGGCAGTCGATGGAAAGGGATATGATTGGGTTCCTCGTACACTGACGTCGTGACACTGAGGTCGAATATTTCTCCGACCCAGTGTACTACGTGACCGGTTAGTGTCGGTACGGTAATCATCCGTACCGACACTACCGAAGATTCCCGTTTGGTCACTTTGCGAACAACTAACCGACGGGACGTCGAAGAGTTGTGCACCTTATTTTATCGTCTTGGGGCCTGGCTTGGGCTTGCTAAAAACTTTACAGGCCCAGGCCCAGGCACGGTGCCTGTGGGCTTTCAAGCCATGCCTGGGC